>BQNB010121782.1:0-20399 GCA_026074375.1 Tanacetum coccineum
GCACCAAACCATCTCAACAATTATGAATTGAGCTAGTAGCCCATTACTGAAGATCAGGTTTTCGAACTTAGACTCTTAGACCTTGGATGGACAGTAGCTAGTTATGATGACCTTAGAATTACTTTAGACTATTTGTTTCGTGTTTTTATCTTAACAACCATTAAAAGTGTATCCCATATCTATCTTAACCCTTTATATCACTCAATAAACCAATGTCAATTCTAGTTGTTGGAGACTTGTGTACTTTCCAAGCTTATGATATAATACATACTATGACTGTGCAATTGAGTGATCACCCGAAAATTGAACACTTAGTTTATTAATGAGAGTTGAGTGTTATTGATCCTCTTTTCATGAGGTGTTCGGCTTTGATGTTTTCTAGCATAAGTAACTTATAAATTCATTTCTTCAAGTCAAATTGGGGAAATCTTTTTATGAATTATTTTAAACAGTTCTACTTGAGGGAAAGTAGAAGTCAAGTGGGGGATATTTGATAACACCAAATAATTGATACATTTTAATATCAAATTCCCTATAAAAATGCATACAAATATGCTATTAATGTATGAAAACGTTACTTAATTGTTTATTATTTGTTTTCAAAGACCAAGTGATCATTTTAGCAAAAGACAAGGGATTTGGACAAGAAATGCACTAAAGTGAAGAGTCCAAGGCACTTTATGACGTAACACCCCCGAGGGATTACGCCGTAACATCTTATAATGAAGAAATGAGTCATCACATCCTTTACGGCGTAAAGAGTCTCCAAGATTACTCCGCAACATTCAAATATACTAGATATGATGTGTCTGACTCAGCATTATGGCGTAACATAGGCGACAGGGTTACGCCGTAACATACTTTTATGCCTAGAAGATTGGATGCTTACGTAGCAAGGTTAAAGCGTAACATCCCAGAAGGATTACGCCGTAAACCTTTTAAAGCCTATAAATAGAGCCCTCCTTCAGCTCATTCAACATCACTCACCACCACCACTTCACACACAGATCTAAGGGGTGAACTAAAACCCTAAGGTTCAAAGCATTTCATCTGAAGGTCAAAGGGATAGGCC
Source organism: Tanacetum coccineum (assembly GCA_026074375.1). Classification (NCBI taxonomy): domain Eukaryota; kingdom Viridiplantae; phylum Streptophyta; class Magnoliopsida; order Asterales; family Asteraceae; genus Tanacetum; species Tanacetum coccineum. The sequence continues at coordinate 1,073 of BQNB010121782.1, forward strand.
ACTAGTATACTTATTGTACTTAATCATTCTTTTCGTTCTCTGTAAGAATTATGATGATTCAATCCATGTCTTTATTCATTAATTCTTGCATTGCTGTTACTATGAGCGGCTAAGCACTCCTAGTGCTGGCCTAACCATGTAGTTACTAGTGTTGTGATTATGATTTCCTATTTATTTATGGTTCTGTTAGATATCCTTATAGCCTTTCATTGATCCCTATGTTTTGGTAGTATAGAGGGTGACTTAGATCTTATTAATCCTTATATTAGACTTACCATGTTGAACCTGGGATTAGTGGGGTACTAGGGCAGCTTGACATCTATCCCTAGTGTAGGAATTAAACAGATTACCGCATTTGTCATATTAAATACTTAAAAAGCATGGGAACTCTTTCAGAGGGGGTTAATAATCAGTTTAGATTATAGATTAGTCTTAAGGATAGTTGGCGTTTAACCACTGCATGCTTCGATGCCCTGCTCGTGTAATCGTAGGGGAATATGGGATCACAGAGTAAGCATAGGACATACCTTAAATGAAAATTCGGGTTTGTCGACTTTAGAACCACTAATGGAACTTATAATTGAACATTGCATAGAAAATGTAATCATAGCATTAGTAATGAAATTGTTAGGTTAGCACGCCTTTCTCCCTGGATTCTTCTATCTAATTATTTTATTGTATTTACTTTTCTGTAGTTATTATAAATCATTCAAAACTATTTTTAATCGTGACAATAATCAAATTAGATCTATTTAAACTTATCTCTTAGGACGACCTCGGATTTACCAAACTACTGCACTATATACGACCGGTTCTCTGCCCGTTAGTGCGTGTATCGGTAATCGAGTTTTATAAATTTAAAACTTTGTAAAAATATATTTAAAGCAAAATACGCATCAAGTTTTTGGCACCGCTGCCGAGGAGCTAAAATTAGTTTTAATTTGATTTCTTATTATAATCATTTTAATATTCATAATGGCTGAGGGGGAAATCGATAATCTCACTATGGAGCAGTATCTAGCATTGACTCGAGAAAACCAGGAACCGGGCGTGGTTAAACCAGAAATTGGAGGCAATGCGAACTTTGAAATAAAAAGTCAATTCATGCGGCAATTGAGGGAGGACACCTTTTTTGGAAACAAGAACGACGACGCCCATGAGCATGTGGTGCGAGTTTTAGACATCGTCAGTTTATTCAACATACCCGGTGTATCACACGATGCTGTCATGTTGCGTGTCTTCCCTATTACTTTGACTGGGGCCGCTAAGAGATGGGTGGACAGACTTCCCCCAGGAACCGTCGATTCCTAGGATCTCCTTAAAAAGGCCTTTATCCAAAGGTACTGTCCACCATTAAGGATTGCCAAGCAGCTTGAGGAAATCCGCAACTTCAAGCAAGAAGGAGACGAGACATTATACCAAGCTTGGGAACGGTATAATGACCTTCTGTATAAATGCCCCACTCATGACATCAATAACCATCAGAAGGTAAACATCTTCTATAACGGTTTAGGGGCCATGAACCGCTAATTGCTTGATTTACAAGGGCCAATTCTTGGCATGACACCTGTCCAAGCATTAACGGCAATTCAGACTATGGCCGACCACTCCCAAAAGTGGCATGATGGGTCATCCAGCAGAAGTATTGAAGGTAGTAGTTATGAAGGGATCATTACTATCGTGAACAAACTAGGAAACCTAGGTCGAGACATGAAGAAACTAAAAGAGAACTTTCACGCTATTCAAGTAGGATGTCAAAACTGCGGAGGAACTCATCTTGACAAAGACTTCCCTCTCAAGGAGGAAGTGAAGATCATCGAGGAGGCTAAATATGGCGATTTTGGATGACCTTCACCTTTCAGTAATAGAGCTAAGTAACGTGTAGGCCCACCTGGATACTATACACGCATGGACAATCGCTCACCAGTTGGAGAAAAGAGGCCAAGCTTGGAGGAGCTTATGAACAAACACCTGGAGGAATCAACATAAAGAAAGACCAAGATGGAAGAATGGGTAAAGAAACTCCAGGAGAATGCCAAAATTAATACTCGAAACCAAGCCACTTCTCTTAAAAATTTGGAGACCCAAATCGAGCAGCTAACAAAAGAATTTCACACCAAGGCTGCCAATGAAATAAACAATCCATCATTAGACCAATGTAAAGCAATATCAATTGCCTCTAACAAAGGCACTCAAATTGTCCAAACAAACGATGCGTCTCTAAAAATTCTGCCATGTCAATTACCACCAAAAGAGTTAAATCCTAGGAATTTTACCCTTCCTTGCACTATTGGAAGTCTAAATTTTTATGCTATGGTAGATTTAGGCGCCATCGGTAATGTCATACCCAAGTCCATTTTCGAACACCTAAAATTAGCTCGACTTAAGAAGACTGACATGCTCGTTGAAATGGCAGATATGACAAAAAGGTCTCCTATAGGAATAGTTGAGAACGTCCTTATCAAGATCAACAAATTCTTATTCCTATCAGATTTTGTGGTTATGGATATGTTAAACACACGTAATGAAACCATGATTCTTGGGAGACCATTTCTAGCAACCATTCATGCCGAAATAGATGTCTTTAATAAAGAAATCTCCTTGGGAATTAAAGGTGACAGAGTTAACTTTGATATGGACAAAATGATTCATAAGTTCACAACCCCCATAAGAGAGATTTATATGATAAACATGACCTCTAATACTCCCTCAGACGCATCATCTAGGGTTGAGGAAACCAACGGTGTGCATACTTATCAAGAGCAAGGACGAAGTCATAAGAAGCCAAGAAAACTTAAATTTGATATAAACCTCCCTAGCATGCACTTTTGTAAACCTGTTAAACAAATTCTGGAAGGCGAACTCAAATTTTGGCCGATAGGTGATCCAAACATAAAAGAGTGTAATGGAGGCCATGAGATGTATGAAATGAATAAAGAATGAGATCTTAAAAAATGGTACTGTTACTATGATGATGATAGAAAGAAAATAAACGGGGCCGATTTATTATTTCCTGAATTCCTGTTAGTTAAATACGAAGAATATCAAGAGAAAGGATTGATTTGGGACGAGAGGTTTGAAGAATGGTGTAATAACAATCCAAACGCTCCCACGTCAAATTTTACCTCGATCTATGAGAATCTAAATCCTAGGCCTAAGGACTACCCCTTTAAGGATTGGCTATTGGCTAAAGTGGAACACACAAACGTTAGCGAACCAGTAAAGAAAACCCTACTTAATTCATGGCTGATTGATTGTTTTTGAGAAGATGTAGTGAAAAATCTACAAGAAAGGAGTTTTGACGACTATAAGTGGATGTTCGATCTAGAAATTGACCAGTTAGCAGACGAATATGAATTAGGAATAGGAAAGAAAGGACATATGCTGGAGGATATATCGTAAAATTGTAGGAAAGTACAAGGGGATAATACCTATTGGTGGCATGATTACAAATCAGAGGATGAGGAAAGAAAACAACTTGGAATCGATATAGAAGAGTATGACCCACCAATGGTACACGTAGAAACTTTTGAACTAAAGAGATACTCATTTGACACTGGCCAAAATTTCATTTGTGTCACTAAGGAACTAATGGATGCTTTATCGTTGGGAAGAGAAAACGGGTCAAGATTCTGAGACATGATCCGTAAGGAAACAAACAGTGGAAGAAGGATCCACAGAAATACTTAAAGCGTCTTGAGTCTAACTTAAAGACTCGGTAATAAACAAAAGTGCTTGTCAGGAGACAATCCGTCTTTTATTTTCTGCATATTAGTTGGTTGTTGTTGGTTTCTAACTTTATTTTATAGGTTCTCTGTATAAGAAAATGGAATTCGAAGCCGCCTTAATTCGTATTCAAGTGGTAGTAAGAATCTGTCTAGGCGTAACCACCTTGGTTACGTGTTGGGTTTTATTTATTTGATGATACAAAAGGATCAAGATCGACATCATGGAATTCTAGAAGATAGAGGATTCTAGAAGACTTGCTTAAAAAGATAAAGATCAATATTAGGAAAGATTTAGTTTCCTAATACAATTAGGTTTTCTTTGTAAGTCTAGATGGACTCTATATTAAAGAGATCCCTAGACATTGTTTGTGTGTGTGTTTTTAATCATGTTTTAGGAAAACACCAACGATCTCACCACTTGAGATCGTTCCCCTTTGTACGATCTACATGATATCGTTTTAGCCCTAAGGTCAAGGTGTCTTTGATCCCTATTATAGTTAGGCAACACGTTCTATTATGATCAAATAGAATTGGGGCTTATGTGAATGTAAACCTTGTTAATAACATTGTCTTTGTTTAAATTCCGCTGCGCAGCAACAACCTTTGTTATTTTTATATATTATAGATCCTAGATGAGTTCTAAACGATCTTCACAATTTGTATCAGTGCCAAGTGGCTCATGATCTAGGATCTACAAGGTTTTACAATCAAAGAAAAAAGATTTTGTATTCAAAAAAACCTAAAAAATTCGATTTTGGTTTCTAATTTTTACACTTTCTGCACAGCTGTGGTAAAAAAGGGATATCTCATTCATTAACCGTTGGATCTTAACGAAATTTTTATTGAAGGTTCTTTACCCATAACGACATATTCTCACTGGATGGATCTTCAATCTGAGTTTTTAATTGAAAGATATAAATTTTTGAAATCTGCTACAGAAAAGTTAAAGTTGGTATGGTTTTACTTCTCTTTCATCATTGTTTTTAATAGTGTTCTTGTTATTGTTATTGGAAGTTTTTCTTTGAACACTTGGGTATTAAAGAGAAGGTATTGAGGAATGAAGAGGATAAAGAAGTTTGTGAAAATTAGGGTTTTAATTCTTAAATCATTTTTATGGAAACCCTAATTTCTAAAAACCTCAAAAGTTGATAATGAATACGAAGTGTAATCATAGTAAAGGTGATATAAAAGTGGAAGCTAAGAGTTCGAGTTCAGGTTCTTATGGAAAGTTTATTGAAGTAGTTATTATGTTAATACTGATTGGAAGTTACTACTGCTTCATACATGGTTACTACTGCTCTACAACAGTTAATACTGCTAGTGTATTTTTACTACTACTCAACCATTTTAATGCTGCTCTTCATTGTTACTACTGTTTGGTATAGATTACTACTGTTAGTCATTTTTAGTGCTGCTCTTTATGGATGGTACTACATGGTATTCGTTACTACTGTTGGTTAGTTATTCGTACAGTTCTTATGGTTGATTCTATTACTTTTGATCATGAGATGGTTATTGATGATGCTAGTTTTATACACTTAAAATATACTATAATAATATAACCTTAAGAGCTATTAACACTTGAGGGGAAGGGTTTCACTTGTGCAAAACAAGTTAAACCTTATTACTTCTGCTAAAGTTTCATTATTACTACTCCTTAGTTTTAAGTTTCTACTGCTTGAATTCATTATTCTTATTGTGCGTCATGGAGAGTAATTTAATACATTGGAAAGCTTAGATTAGAAGTTTAATATATGGTTTGTAGTTGTAAAGATCAAAGTTGCATATGTTCACAGTCCCCTAATGGATAATGAAAAAAAGAGGAAGATATTACAAAGATGTTATTCAAATCATATGATTTGCAACTTACTAAGTGTGGTGGCATGGCATGGAACAAGAATTGAAGGTTTCATTGTGTTAAAGAAGTATCAACAGGTACAAAGGAGATCTAATTAAGGGGAAGATTAGAATATGATTGTTTCATTCATGGAAGATCAGATTTGAAGATGTACAAGAGTTTAAGTGCTCTAATATAAGACAAAGCTTATATTCAATAGAGGAAGATTGCAGAAAGATTAAGCAACAATGGATCTCTTGGAATCAGCGCTACTATTTGTTTTGTCATCATCAAATAGGGGAAGATTGTTGAGATTTTATGATTTGATTTACAAAATAAGAAACAAAAGGGTCTAGTTGACATTATTGAATTCTAGAAGATGAGATTCAAGAAGACTAAAAGATGGCTTAAAAAAGAATAAAGATAAAGATTAGGAGAAGATTTTAAGTTCCAAGTACAATTAGATTCCTTTGTAAGTCCTATGATGAATCTATATATAAGAGATCCCTAAACTTGTTTATGTGTTGTTTTTAGAAGGTTTTTCATCATGTTTTATGGAAAACACCAATGATCTCACCACTAGAGATACGTTTTTAAAAGCCCTAAGGTCAAGGTGTCCTTTGATCCATGATATAGTTTTGGTAACACTTCGTATCACGCATCAAATAGACTTGGGGCTTATGAAAATGTAAATCTTGTTTAAAAACATTTGTCTTTGTTTAAATCCGTTTGCAAACAACAAACTTTGTTTTATAGATCCTAGATGAGTCAATAACGATCTTCACAAAGCTTTTGTGTTGTGACAATACCCATTTTGCCTTTTTTGAATAGTTGCATCTAGACTCTAGTGGTGGATATTAGTATACTGGCTAAGCTTATGATAGAATACTCGCCATGACTGAGCAGTTGAGTGATCACCAAAAATGAAACACATAGATTAGTGAGAGTATGAGTGTGATTCGTTTTTCCTTTCGTGAGGTGCTCGGTTTGGAATTTTCTAGCATAGGTAATTTTTAAATTCATATCTTCCTGGATAACTTGGGAGATATCTTTTTGAGAATTATTTAAAAGGTTCTACTTGAGGGCAAGTAAGAAGTCAAGAGGGGGTATATTTTGATAACATCAAATATTTAATACTTTTACATATCAAATTCCCGCATTTATTTCCTTGCTTTATATCGTTTTTATATGAATTCGGTACTTAATTCATTTATATTTTGAAATCAGGTAATTAAAGGCATTAGAACGGAAAAAGGCAAGAAATGGCCAAAAATAGTATCAATACTAATTTATTTAGTAGAGGTACTAAAATTATTGGATGGCTACTATAGTTCTCCAGGAAGCAGCTTATGTGCTAAGTGAAGAATAGTACAACTACTATATTATTTAGTAGGGGTACTATATTTTTAAAGATGAACAAGATCGAAGAATTGCAAGCTTAGAAGGATTACGGCGTAACCGTCCCGCAAGAGTCACGCCATAAATATTTTTTACTGAAGAGATATTTATTATGCTGACTAAGTTATAGGAGTTAATGGGTCGATTTATTATGCCGTAACCAATTTTTATACAAAATAATGAAAAGTCGCGTCAGAAGAATTATGGCGTAACTCGATCAATGCGGTTACGCCGTAACGATGACTCATCAAGGGACTAAAAGTGCACAACTCTAATAATGTTTCAAGGATTAAACATAGAGCGTCAAGAATGAGCGAGGGTTGTTTATGTACAACTTTAATACTTGTTATTAACTATATAAAGGGACCTACGCTTATGATTTGAGATATCAATTCCCATTCGTCCCTTTTGGGATCTGGGAGCCACGACAAGAAAGAAAGAAAAAGAAGGAAGAAGCATCATGTTTCTTGGTTCGATTATAGGGACAAGAATCCATCATTATTAGTTTGGTTCGATTATTATGTTTTCATTACTTTCATTAATTGACAGTGATATTGATTTTATGAATACAGTTTTCAACTAAGCTTTTCTATTGTTATCTCTATTATAAATTAATTATCATTATGATTCATTAGTTTCTTGTTAATTTTGATTATCTAATTGGTTACACTTTGATAATAAGAATGCCAAATATATGCCTCGCTTACCATTGACCAGTGGACAAAATTCCGTTACAATGAACGAGTTGAGGCTGGGATTCCGCGAGATAAGTGAGGATTAGATGACAATTCAATCCTTCCTTTACCAACTAATAGAATAAATTGAATCATTAAGTTAATTAAGAAGTAATTAGGATATCACTTTCTTTCCTTCGATCGTACTTAAATCATTTCAATTAAGTTTTCTTTTTCCCTAAATTCAAACGTGACAATTTTAATCGCTTTCTAGTTTATTAGTAAATTGCCTCAAGTTAGAACACCATCACATAGCTCTTGTGGGTCATCGGACTTATCCCAAGTACACTACACGTGACCGGGTACACTGTTCATTAGTGTGTATATAGATCTTAGGTGGTTCACAATTTATAAATTTAAAACCAGATCTATTTAAAAGAAAATACGCATCAGTTAATAGAGTAGATAAAAGAGGTTAATGGCATTTTGGAATACCAGGGGCATTTTGCATGAACCCGGCGGCAACCATACAATTCTAATACTTCTACAATCAATGCTTGCATTTCCAGACCTCACAGCAAGCAAACTTATCGGATTGTGGAGTTGTTACAAGTTGGTTAATATATAAGCTTAGTGTTGGTCAGGACCCAGTAGTTGTTGGAGACACACAACGATTTTTGGACAATGTTAGATCTGAAATGTTTTATCAGTTCTATAGTTGTCGGTGTGATGATACTTCAAACTGTGGATATCATTAGTTGAATTTTTATATAATTTTTATACCCACGAGCATGAAATGATATTGTATATATTTAACATTTAGCAACTTATTGGTAGGGACATTTCAAAGTTAGTAGATGAGTTTGATATAAAAACAAAAGTAGTAATTGACGTAAATAAGCATTACAATTTATGAGAATTGTTTGTCAATCTCTAATACAATTCGATAAAAAAACTCAAACGTACAAATGTGTCACACCCCGACAATGGAGGAAACTCAGGAATGCAACATAATGATCAATCATAATACAAGATACAAAATAGAGAAAACTACAATGCATAAACTTCAAGTGTTACGAAGACCATCAACCTCAAACAACCTCGAGTGATGTCCCAAATCACTATCAAAATCCACAATCTCTTACAATTAACCAAAAGCCCACATAGGGGTCCAAATCTAAACTTAAACCAAATCTTCTAAATACTAAAACCAAATAAAATAAACAAGCAAGACTTCACATGAAAATCCACTCAGGATACTTCTAAGTCTGCTATCACACCAACAGCAAATAACTTATAAATAAAAAGAAAAACACCAAACTATTTCCCTTTCACTCACCGAAAAATGATACTCGAAAAAACGTCAACAATAATGTTGGTGAGCTCGTAGGTTTGACCTTAAACCCAAAAGGTGTGCCAATATTTCAAACTGTAGACAATAGTGCTATATAACAATGAATATATACAAACAATCCCTGACATAGCATCCTCGCTAGTCAATCATCATATGTTACTTACGCACCTAAAGGGCCTACCAGCTGGAGCACTTAAATTAAGGCAGGACCACACACAAACTAAGGTAGGCGTACCAATCCGCTCTAATAACCACATAAATACTGGGTAGGCGTACCCATCTGATCCAAACATTCATGCAACACATAATATTCAACATACATATCATAAGCACATATCTTGTCCCAAAAATAAAACCACATTTCGCACAGATCAATTCAAACATTTCAAAACACATTTGAGTATCGTTTTCCCCCAACGGAAAAACAATAAAAATGGGGCTACGAGAACTCGCCTCAAGCAAGTCTTTAGCAACCAAATCTCAATTTGTTGAGTGGATGAAAAAATATATAGGGATATTCACACAGCAAATAATGCAAACAACTCTCGTACATGACCTAGTCTAGTTAATGTCTGAATTTAATCATCCATTTACAAAACAATCTCCACGTTTGATGCATAGAGTTTAGACGCGTTGTACAATTACTCATAACAATTTAGTGGTGTGATGGTTGACGACATAACCCAACAATCATATCAATCCCATTACTCAATAATACATACTTATACTATTTTAGAGAAATAGATAAGTAATATACGTAAATTTTTATAATTAATAATTATAAATATATCTCGGTAAGTTCATTCGGTAACCTTAGTCATTATGAAAATAATCATATTAGAGTTGAAAATGGAACGTTTACTCATAACAAACATATTTGTGAAGTTTTGAGAAAAAATATATTTTTTGTCTTTTAGTGAATTTATTAAATAAATAAAATAATTAAATAATATTTTATTATTCAAAATCAAAAATCATGTTTTTAGGAAAAAATTTAAGTATAAACTTTTTACGAAATTTTGACATGACTCATACGCTCATACAACGTTTTCCAAGGTTTCAAACCTTATTTTCAACACTTTTCATAAATTCGACACTTTTCGACAAAATTCCAAAATCTCAATCTTTAACATTTACTTAAACGTTTTTCCCAAAATATCGTTCAATATCACTTCGTAAATACATTTTCACTTTCAAAAGTCTGTCAAAACTCTCATAACGACTAAATATCGCTTATTGGTTTTAGAAAGGGTCCACTAAAATATTTATAAAGGTCCAAAATACGATCCAAATCCCTAAACCCAAGGTACATTTACATACATAAGCTATACTAAAAGTAATAAAATAATTCGACCACTAATAAGCCCGAAGCCCTCCCTGTTAAGCCACAGCTTAAATAGACATTATTGGGACCGTGAGTCCATAAAGCTCCAAAAACGTAATTAAAAATATGATCACCCGGGTCGTTTTCCCAACGACTAGTGAAATTGAATCCTCGTTTAAGTCCGGATTATGATTTGAATAAGCAAATGGATGATTTGATAATCTAAAGCAACAATTAAAATGGACAATTAAAAACAATTAATCAATTAAACTAATACGGGAAACAATTAAAACGTGACAATTAAGCAAGTAAACTAATTTTAACCCCTAAAAATGTAAATTAAAATTCTAAACCTAAGATAGGACAAAAGAAAATTTTAGGAAAAAGAAAAACATTTTTTAGATTATTTTTGAATTTTTTTTTATCAATTAAAAACTATTTAATTCTAATTAAGTCCTAAAAATAAAAAAAATAGAAATTAATTGAAATTATGTTTTTCCTAAATAAAATAAAGAAAATTTTAGAAAAAAGAATTACTATTTTTGGCTTTTTAGATTAAAAGATATGATTTTTCTAAAATTTAAACTACTTAAAAACTATAAAAATAATAAAATTATTAAAAATAGAATCCTAAAAATTTTATAAAAATTACACTAAATAAAGAAAGTGTGCAGAAATTTTATAAAAATAAAAGCCCTAATTTTTACTTTTTATTTAAAGACTAATTAAACTAATTAAAACTAAACCCTAATTATTAATTAAAATTAATTAAAAACTAATTAAAAACTAACTTAGGGACTAACTGTGTAAAAGACTTAAGGGCTAACGGGACTAAAGCATTTAACAGGCAAGGATTAACTAAGAAACAATTGAAACAGAAAAATTACAAGATTGGTCCCTGAGGACCTAACCCGATAACAACCAAAGTCCTAATAAGCCCCTAAATAAGTTGAAGTTTACAAAGTGCTTTTTAGGAAAAACTCAAAAGAGAGAAGTTGTAGAACAGCTTGAGGAGAACAACTTTAATGAAAAGACTTATATCTAAAAGCCACAAATAAGCTCAATAAGAGCTTATTTATCAGCTGACCTCAGAAAGTGGGGTTTAACCCTTGGTTTTAGAAAATAAGCTATAAAAAACTCAACACTAGTTCAAAATGTAAAAGGAAAGAAGTTCTAATGAGCTTATGATGTGCTTAACCTAAAAATGAAAAGATAATAGAGCTTAAAGTACTTTTAGACTACTGAAAATGAGGAGGAAACAAGCAAACTCAGAAAATAAGGCATTTAGCACAAAAACCAAATAAGCTAAAAACTTTAAAAAGCTAAACTAGACTCCAAATCTTTAAGGACTTATCAAACTACTTATAATCTATCTATATAAGCTGAAAAATCTAGAATCATAAGCTAAATTAACAAATTAAAATCCTAAAATTCCTAAGTACTGTTTTTTGGCTTTTTAACTTTTTAAGGACTTTTGACAGCAAAAATAAGCTAGGAAATTAAGCTAGGAAATGAGATTTAAGACTTAATCTATAATAAGCTATAACTAGACTTAAAATTACTTGAATCTAAGATCCTAAATCCTATTCTTACTTAACTAAAAATTAAGCCAAAGGTGGCAGTACTAACTTGTGAGAGCAGTACTAACTTTTAGTTAGTACTGGTGCACTATGCACAAGTGTAAGTCAAAAGTGCAGGCTTCCCAAGGGAAATCCTGCACTTAAACACACTCAAATAGAGTGTATAAACAAAGTGCAAGTAAGATCTAAGCCTTTGAGGGCTTAGATCAAATTTCCACAGCCAAAAGTCTAAGACAAAATGCCCTGGTGTAAAAACAAAGATAATAAGCCATTTCTTTTGAAATTTTGAACTCTAACTTATAAAAACTAAATGAAAACTAATCTTAAATGAAAACTCAGCTGACTCAAGCAAATTGCACAAGTAATGTTGACTTTTAGAGGTCAAACACACTTATGCCAAACACCCCTTTACTACTATGACAGTTATGATTAAGCTACTAAATTTGAAATCTATTAAACAAATGCTTAATACCAGACAATTAATAGATTAAAACAACTTTAATAAGCATGAATTAACAACTAGATAAGCAATAATCTAAGACTTAAGCTATTTTACTATATTTTTGGTTTTTAAGGTTTATTAAGACAATTTTGATGAAATCTATGATTCAAACTTAGAAAGTAAAAAACAAATAAACTATAGAGACTTAAATTAGCTAAAAAAAACCACAATAAGGCACAATAAGCAAGCTTAATAAGGCAAAATATAATAAGCAGATCTGAATATAGTAATCAAAGAAATTCACTATTTTAAACAGAGAATAAAAGGAAAATGAAAGAAGAAACTAAAACTCCTCTAGCTAAACAAGAGGTTCCCAAATAGGGCAGCTTCAAGCTCCCTAGCTTATTAGATAAGCTAGGGTAAAGTCCTTGGGATCTCTTCCAAGTTAAGATCCCCTTCCAAAAGCTCAATTCCAATAAGATCCATGATAAATGTAAGTTACACTGTTTTAAGGTTTAGAAAGGATTAAATCTGAATTGATTAAGCTCTATTTCAGCTTATAGACTGAAAGAGCTTAAAATGAGCTTATTAGCTTATTGAGACAATTTGGCTTATTAAGAGAGCTTATGAATGACTTAAACTAAATTTTATTAATGAAAGTTGCTGATTACATTACTTAAAAAGGAGATTACAAAATATTTAAAGAAAAATTACATTTAAGCAAATTACGAAATTTAAGCTAGACTAAAAACTATATAAAAACCTAGATGGTGTGTGTGTGAGAAGTGAGGCCTATTTATAGGTGTTTGGTGAAGCTTCCAGACCCTCTTGCCTTGCTTTCCAATCTTTTAATCCTGGCCAATCATTTCTTCAATCATTTGAGCATCAATTGTGGCCGTTTGATCAAGCTGTGGACACCTGAGGATTGCCAGCGTGTCATTCTCTTTTGGATGCATTTGTGCTTCTTTTGTGAATGTTTTAGCACAAAAAACCACACCCCTTGTGCTTCTTCCATTGATGACGTGGCCTTTGATTGAGAGGGAGCTTAAGTAACCCTTGATTTGACTGATATGACCTCGCCATTGTACTTGAGAGCTCTTGAATTGACAATCGCACCCTTTAATTTTCAAAAGCCCCTTGATTTACCCTGGGTTAAATGTTAGGGAAGTTTGCAGTTAAATTGGTTATAACTTTGGGAAGTTTGCACATTTGGCCCTTGTGTTCTCTTTTCCATTTTCTAGTTATAAATAACTTTTGAAAAGTGCAAGATTAGCCCTTATGGTTGTTATACATGGAAATTGGGCTTTGTTTTGGGCTTTATGATCCGGGTATGGCCCAATTAGAGGTGAGGGGTTATTTTTTGGATTTTGTTGACTTTTATTGACCATGATTGACTAGAGTAGACTAAGTATTTGACTTTTCCTAGCTTTGCTTTCGGCTTTTGTTCACTCTTCCGTTCTCGTGTCCGTGCATTCTTGTTTTTGACGGTTTTCATGTGATTTTTGAATTATCCTTACGTGCATACACAAAACACAAATACAAGCATATTTTTGTCATTTTTGGTCTGTTTTGGGTTTAATTGGGTTATTTTAGGTAAAAACGGATATGTGTATTCTACACTTATCTAAATTCAACGATCAAAATCGGAGCCGACATCGAAGAATACTTAATGGCCCCACCCGTACCCATTTAATGGGCCGGACAAGCCCATTAGTATATTCTAAGAAGACTACAAGCCCAAGTTTAAAAAAAAGCCCATTTCACTCGGCCCAATTTCCCTATGCCCAAGGGGCATATCTGCCAAACCACTAAAGTATACACCACAAGGGTTGATTCTGCCAACTTCTCTTATAAAACCACCATAAGGACCTTCCATGTAATTACATATATAACGTTGGAGGGATAAATCTGCCATTCACCCAAATTCTCAAAACCCCACAAGGACTTAAACTGCCACATTAAACATATATTTGAGGGACCAAACCTGTACACACACCAAACTTCACCCTGACTTGAACTACTGTATATCTTCCAAATCATTTCCCGCCCAAAACCTGTGCCCATCACTTTCACCTCATTTCTTGTTCACTCCCCTCCAAAAATATCACCATCCCTCACCCCACACCCACATGGAGTCAAAGCCAATCTGGCAATCCAAAGCATGCCCATTGGCTTATAAAATTGAAGGTTGTGATGATTAGGATTGGGCAACAAGCTAAAAAGGATGGCTGAGATTGCTCTATGTTTCTCCTCACCAAGAAAACACAACAAACACACTTCAAAGAAGACTCAAGAACAAGTTTTAGTATAAATAGCTTGTAATAGTTAGGGTTTGAGGGAGTCGAATCTTTGTAAAAAAAAAGCTTGTAGCAATTATTTTGTACCTCTTTTTAATACTGTTTTTAATATAAATGTCATTTGAATTTCCAGTCATTTAAATTCTGTCTTTAATTATCTTGCAATTTATTTTTATGTCACTTACAGTTTTCTTTAAAATTCATGTCATTTACTTATTTGTTTATTTAAATACTGTTTGTTAAGCTTGTTTATAAAGCTTTAAGTCTTTAAAGTTTTTTTTATGTAAGTTGTCTTCATAATATGTCAAGAAATTCTTGAGTTTTACCATTTAAGGGGGTGTTTGGTAAAGTGGGTAAAAATGGGTAAAATAGTCTTTAAAACCAAATGGGTCAAGTGGCAACCTTTGTCAAGCCCCTTTGAGTTATTCTAAACCTGTTTCTAAAAGTTATTTTGGTTTGTAACTGATTTTAAAAGTTTCTAAAAATATTCCTCTTGAAACTGTTTGACTAAAACAAATTCACAAGATACTAGGTTGATCAGCTTCAAAATCCCATGTTTTTTGTGTTCTTTCCTTATGTTAATGCAGTAGTTATTGTTGTTTGTAAGTTTGCTTTGGAAGTCTTAATTAAATTGTCAAAAATTGGTCAAGTCTTAGAGTCAATGAAACTGCCATTTTAAATCTTCATTATCAGAGGGTTATTATTATTTTTAGCTTCTAATATTTGATGCACAAGTCCTTTACATTCCTATTTCCATATGTTTTTAATAAGTTTTTAAATTTTAGCTTATTAGGGGGCTTATTCTCAAGCCTGCTTTTAGCCCCTCAAAACCTCAAACCTACCCTGGTGCTAGATGCCTTTCTTGTAGCCTTTTTTTTGTTGCTTATGTTTGATCAAAGCTTGTTTTTCTTTGCATTGTAGAAGCCTATAAGCGCAAGATAAGCCCTAGTAGCCTTAAGCCTTAGTTCCCCCTCTAGATTGCTTAAATTTTAGCCAAAAGTTGCCATTTTAACTGTTTTGAACTCAGATTTAGGCTTGCGGTTTATTTTAGTCTTTTGGCTTTTCTGGCTGATTTGTTTAGCTTATTTTAGTTTTATTTGCTTATTAGGATTAGGTTCCCTTGCCTTAGCTTAAAGTTTATCACCTTTCCTAACTTATTTTTCATTTAAGCTCACTTAGTCTAGCCTAGTTTCTATGTCCTTAGGATATTAGTTAGTCTTCTCATTTGCTAATCTGCCTTATTCCTTATCTTATTTAGGACTCTTGCTTATTATGTAGACTTATCATGCTTTTGCTCATTCTCAATTTCACCTTTGCTTGTTTGCTTAAAATGACCAAACTGTTAGCTTAATTCTTAGGACTTAGGATATAAATAGTGAATCTGCCCTTTGCCTTAGCTTATTTTCTCAGCTTATTTTTGATATTGTGTGCTTATTAGGTGTTGTTTAACTTATGAGTTTGCTTATCTTTGCTTCACATTTGCTTATTTGTTCTCCAATTCCAAACAGCTAAAACTTTTATCCTTTAGTGTAATATAAGCCCACTGTTAGCCCTTTCAGCTTATTTCGCAGCTTATCTTAAGATTTCTCAAAAGCCATTTTTTAAATCTTCTTATTTTTGTCTGTTTTACAAAAGTGTTAAAAGAAATTTTTTTTTTTAGCAAAAAGTAAGGTCCAGGACTCAAACCTGCGACCTCACTCTTAGCAACACACACTCTTACCGCTACCCTTGGGACTTGTCACATGTCCATGTTTACCAAATTAAATAGATAAGCCCGTTTTAGCCCAATAAGCCCATAAGCTGTTTTAGCTTATTACGGCTTATTTATAAGCCCAATTTTCTAGCTTTATTTTTAATAGAACCAGGACACCTTAATCCATTTTTCTGTATTTTTTTAGAATTTTTTATAATCGTTTAGTATTTTTTATCATTTATTTTCTTTTAATCTGTTTTTTAATTATAATAAATTAAATAAAAATCAAAAAAATATTTTTATTTTTTAGAAATTTTTTTTTATCAGTCTTCACTTAGGAAAAATAGAAAATCTTTCGTAGCGTCGTTTATCAAAAATTACTTTTTAAAGAACTTTTCGACCTAAGTTTTTTGTTTTCTCATTTTAAGCTCTTTTTAACTCCGTTTCAGTCCTAGTCTTATTTTTATTCATCTATTTATCACATAGAGTTGATTAGAAGTAAAAAACATCTTTGGAGTCAAATTTTTAAGAATTTAAGGTTTTGTTGACCCCTTGTAACGGGGGCTCGTGCTCTCTATATTCCTTTTGTTTATTTCATAATTTTTAGGTTTTTCTTAATTTCCTTTGCATATTAATAGATAATTTAGCTTTCTAATCCTCTTAATCATTAAAATCATTCAAATTCTAAACTTTTTGACTGTACAGATTTTCAGTCCAGCCATCGTTGAGGATAAAACCAAGACCCAGAGAATCATCATATACAACTCTCGTGACTCATTGATACATTTTTAGATTATCTGCTTATATATACTTTTATTAAATCTTATGATACATTACAAGCGTCTAATTTTTTAGCAACCTTGCAAAATCACACATGTGTATGCTTTGTCCATAAAAGGCGAAAGAAACATTAGAGCCTCTTATAAGCGCAACCCAAGACATGTAAGCTCAATCAACCAACTAATACAAATGTTAACAATAATGGCATATGTTTGGGCAACATTTGTAAAGAAGTCTAATGAAAAGATGTTACTATGCCTAGTTTCATCACAGATGACTATAGTAAGGTTTAGTGCGGTTTCTTCTTAAGGGCCACTAGAGATGAAACCTATGAAATCCTTAAAACATTTATTACAAGCATAGAAAATCTAATACACCTTAAGGTGAAAGTGATCAAATGTGACAATGGGAATGAATTCAAGAATAGGGTCATGAATCAGTTTTATGAAATGAAGGGTATTAAGAGGGAATTTAGTGTTGCTAGGACTCCACAACAAAATGGAGTAGCAGAAAGGAAAAATAGGACACTAATAGAGGCTGCTAGGACTATGCTAGCTGATTCAAAATTGCCAACAACTTTCTGGGCTGAAGCAGTTAATACTGCTTGTTATGTCCAAAATAGGGTGTTAGTTATCAAGCCTCACAACAAGACCCCTTATGAACTTTTTCTAGGTAGAAAACCTGCCTTAAGCTTCATGAGACCATTTGGGTGTCCTGTTACAATCCTTAATACCATAGATCACCTAGGTAAATTTGATGGAAAGGCTGATGAAGGGTTCTTTGTAGGATACTCTACCAATAGCAAAGCATTCAGAGTATTCAACAGTAGAACTAGGATAGTAGAAGAGAACCTGCATGTACAATTTAGTGAAAATACATCTAATATTGCAGGAAGTGGACCTAATTGGCTTTTTGATATAGATGCACTAACAAATTCTATGAACTATAAGCCAGTTGTTACAGGGAATCAGTCTAATGGTAATGCAGGTACAAAAGCATGTGATGATGCAGGTAAAGCTAGAATGGAGACAGTACCTGGCAAAGATTACATTTTGCTACCAATGTGGCCTGCTGATCCACTATTCTCTCAGAATTCAAAGGAATCTCCTGATGCTGGATTCAAACCATCAGGGGAGGAGGAAAAGAAGGATGCTAAAGATCCAGGGAATGAAAGTGGAAATCCAACTGAAGGGAAAGATAGTGAGGTTCCAAGTACAGAGGAGCCAAGAATTAATCAAGAGAAGGATGATTATATTAACAGCACTAACAATATTAATACTGCTAGTGATGGAAACAACACTAACAATGTTAATGTTGTTAGTTCAACTGTTAATGCTGCTGTCACAGAAGTTAATGCTGTTTATCCAAAAACAAGCATTCAACTTCCAAATGATCCTTTTATGCCTGAATTGGAAGATATTGTTTATTCAAATGATGATGAAGGTGTTGGTGCAGAGGTTGACATGAATAATTTAGATGCATCTATGCCTGTCAGTCTTATTCTAACTACAAGAATACACAAAGATCATCCAGTTGACCAAATCATTAGAGACTTGAATTCAGCATCTCAAACAATAGAATTTGAAAGAATTTGAAAGAACATGGTTTGTTTAGTTCAGTTCAGCAAAGAACAAATCATAAAGACTTTCAAAATTATTTGTTTGCTTGCTTTTTATCACAAGAAGAACCTAAGAAGGTAATCCAAGAATTGAAAGATGCAAGTTAGATAGAAGCTATGCAGGATAAGCTTCTACAATTTAAATTATAAAAGGTTTGGACCCTGGTGGATTTACCAAATGGCAAAAGGGCC
The DNA here is from genome assembly GCA_026074375.1 of Tanacetum coccineum. Lineage (NCBI taxonomy): Eukaryota > Viridiplantae > Streptophyta > Magnoliopsida > Asterales > Asteraceae > Tanacetum > Tanacetum coccineum. The sequence continues at coordinate 19,990 of BQNB010121782.1, forward strand.
ATAGGCACTAAATGGGTTTATAGGAACAAGAAGGATGCAAGAGGCATTGTGATAAAGAACAAAGAAAGATTGGTTGCTCAAGGGTACACACAAGAAGAAAGGATTGAATATGATGAAGTTTTTGCCCTTATTGCGAGAATTGAAGCAATTAGGCTATTCTTAGCCTATGCCTCATTTAAATACTTTGTGGTGTACCAGATGGATGTCAAGAGTGCTTTTCTTTATGGAAAGATTGAATATGAAGTCTATGTTTGTCAACCACCAGGATTTGAAGATCCAGACTTCCCTAACAGAGTATACAAAGTAGAAAAGGCACTTTATAGATTGCATCAAGCTCCCAGAGCTTGGTATGAGACCTTGTCCACTTATTTGTTGGAAAATAGGTTTTAGAGAGGACAGATAGACAAAAC
>BQNB010121783.1:0-20399 GCA_026074375.1 Tanacetum coccineum
TCTTGTGCTATTGATCCGAAAATGTAACGCCCTCGGATATTCAACATTCCGCTGCGTACTCAGATTTGAGGGTGTTACACACCGGATAGAAATGCACATCTTTGTTAGCGTCACCCTGAAATAAGAAGCAATCGTTTACACAAGCATGTATCGACTCGTACCCTAACCCGATCATTTTAAATGTCTTCTTTATTGCATAGTATGACGGTGTGAGCTTGTATCCTTTAGCGGTGGGAAATACATTTTGGAAAAAGCTCTAGCATTTCATTGAATATAGAATCAGTTAATTTACCTTTAACCTTAAAATAGGTAAACTTTGCCATAAAGTCTAATTGAGTCACATAGTCACAACCGGGGTACAGCTCCTCGTTGGAACTGGCATATAACTCTTCAAACTCTTTACGTTTAGCTTGAGTCGGTTCATTACTTGTCTCACCAATATCTTCTTGAGTTGGCTCATTTTGTTCATTAGGAGGAATATAGCTAAGATCATTAAGTGTTTCGTAACGTGGAGGCCACGCCTCGCGCTATAGCGCCGCTATAGCGCGCTATGGCGCCGCTATTTAGAACCCTGGTCGATATGTTATCGTTGCACATTAGATGTCCAACGGATGAGTCGATATGTTATCGTTGCACATTAGATGTTCAACGGATGAGTCGATATGTTATCGTTGCACATTAGATGTTCAACGGATGAGTCGATATGTTATCGTTGTACATTAGATGTTTAACGGATGAGTCGATATGTTATCGTTGTACATTAGATGTCCAACGGATAAGTCGATATGGTATCGTTGTACATTAGACGTTCAACGGATGAGTCGAGATGCTATGGTTATACATTAGACGTTCAACGGATGAGTCGATATGGTATCGTTGTACATTAAATGTTCAACGGATGAGTCGAGATGCTATGGTTATACATTAGACGTTTAATTGATGAGTCGATATGTTATCGTTGTACATTAGATGTCCAACGGATAAGTCGATATGGTATCGTTGTACATTAGACGTTCAACGGATGAGTCGATATGTTATCGTTGTACATTAGATGTCCAACGGATGAGTCGATATGGTATCGTTTTACATTAGACGTTCAACGGATGAGTCGTGATGCTATGGTTATACATTAGACGTTCAACGGATGAGTCGATATGGTATCTTTGTACATTAGACGTTCAACGGATGAGTCGAGATGCTATGGTTATACATTCGACGTTCAACGGATGAGTCGATATGTTATCGTTGTACATTAGATGTCCAACGGATGAGTCGATATGGTATCGTTGTACATTAGACGTTCAACGGATGAGTCGAGATGTTATGGTTGTACATTAGATGTTCAACGGATGAGTCGATATGTGGTTGTTGTACATTAGATGTTCAATGGATGAGTCGATATGTTATCGTTGTACATTAGATGTTCAACGGGTGAGTCGATGGGTTGTCGTTGTACATTAGATGTCCATTAGATGAGTCTATATGTTATCGTTGTACATTAGATGTCTAACGGATGAGTCGATATGTTATCGTTGTACATTAGATGTCCAACGGATGAGTCGATATGTTATCATTATACATTAGATGTTCAACGGATGACTCAATATGTCATCATTGTACATTAGATGTTCAACGGATAAGTCGATATGTTGTCGTTGTACATTAGATGTTCAACGGATGAGTCGATATGTTATCGTTGTACATTAGATGTTCAACGGATGAGTCGATATGTTATCGTTGTACATTAGATGTTCAACGGGTGAGTCGATGTGTTGTCATTGTACATTAGATGTCCAAAGGATGAGTTGATATGTTATCGTTGTACATTAGATGTCCAATGGATGAGTCGATATGTTATCGTTGTACATTAGATGTCCAACGGATGAGTCGATATGTTATCGTTGTACATTAGATGTGTAACGGATGAGTCGATATGTTATCGTTGTACATTAGATGTGCAACGGATGAGTCGATATGTTATCGTTACACATTAGATGTTCAACGGATGAATCGAGATGTTATCATTGTACATTAGATGTTCAACGGATGAGTGGATATATTATCGTTGTACATTAAATGTCCAACGGATGAGTCGATATGTTATCGTTGTACATTAGATGTCCAACGGATGAGTCGATATGTTATCGTTGTACATTAGATGTTCAACGGATGAGTCGATATGTTATCGTTGTACATTAGATGTTCAACGGATGAGTCGATATGTTATCATTGTACATTAGTTGTTCAACGGATGAGTCGATATGTTATCGTTACACATTAGATGTTCAACAGATGAGTCGATATATTATCGTTGTACATTAGATGTTCAACGGATGAGTCGATATGCTATCGTTGTACATTAGATGTCCAACGGATGAGTCGATATGCTATCGTTGTTCATTAGATGTTCAACGGATGAGTCGATATGCTATCATTCTACATTAGATGTCCAACGGATGAGTCGATATGTTATCGTTGTACATAAGATGTCCAACGGATGAGTCGATATGTTATCGTTATACATTAAATGTTCAACGGATGAGTTGAGATGTTATCGTTGTACATTAGATGTTCAACGGATGAGTCGATATGTTATCGTTACACATTAGATGTTCAACGAATAACTCGATATGTTATCGTTACACATTAGATGTTCAACGGATGAGTCGATATGTTATCGTTGTACATTGGATGTTCAACGGATGAGTCGATATGTTATCGTTGTACATTAGATGTTCAACGGATGAGTCGATATGTTATCGTTGTACATTAGATGTCCAACGAATGAGTCGATATGTTATCGTTGTACATTAGATGTCCAACGGATGAGTCGATATGTTATGCGCGTACATTAGATGTTCAACCGATGAGTCGATATTTTATGCGCGCACATTAGATGTTCAACGGATGAGTCGATATGTTATCGTTGTACATTAGATGTCCAACGGATGAGTCGATATGTTATCGTTGTACATTAGATGTTCAACGGATGAGTCGATATGTTATCGTTGTACATTAGATGTCCAACGGATGAGTCGATATGTTATGCGCGTACATTAGATGTTCAACGGATGAGTCGATATGTTATGCGTGTACATTAGATGTTCAACGGATGAGTCGATATGTTATCGTTGTACATTAGATGTCCAACGGATGAGTCGATATGTTATGCGCGTACATTAGATGTTCAACGGATGAGTCGATATGTTATCGTTGTACATTAGATGTTCAACGGATGAGTCGATATGTTATCGTTGTACATTAGATGTCCAACGGATGAGTCGATATGTTATGCGCGTACATTAGATGTTCAACGGATGAGTCGATATGTTATGCGCGTACATTAGATGTTCAACGGATGAGTCGATATGTTATCGTTGTACATTAGATGTTCAACGGATGAGTCGATACTCCCGCCAAATACTCCCGCTAAATACTCCCACCAAAAACTTGCGCCAAAAACTCTTTTATACCATAAAAGCAGATACTATCACAACCACAAATATATTACACACTCTTACCATCACAACCACAAAAAGATGGTGAAGATGGTGCCACATGAAGCTTTTGCGTGTAGGTGTGCAGAAGGAGATGTAGTTCTCCGACAATCGTATAAACCTGAGAGTTACGGTAAACTATACTATGTATGTCCAAAATCAAAGGTAAACAATCACATGTTTTTTATTTGTGTAATATATAGATTTTCTGGTTAGTTGTTAAAAGAATTAATTTCTTTACTATTTAACAGCCTCCGAAACATTTTGGATGTGATTTTTTTTTATGAAAAGAGACCCGACTTCGTGAATTGATGAGTTCTTCTGGAGCTCCATCGACTCCAAGTTACTCTGCAGGACATTCAACACCTCCAAGCTATTCTTCAGGACCTTCAACGCCTCCAAGCTATTCTTCAGGACCTTCAACACCTACAAACTATTCTCTAGGATCTTCAAGAAATGGAGAGTGCTCAAACTGCAAGCACTTGCGTGGAAAGATAAGTGTACTCAAGGCAACAATGGAAATGCATATGCATCCGGAACAACACACAGTTAATTCGGCTGCACTATTTCACGAAGTTCTCAATGAAATGGAAAAACTTGATTTGGAGTAGTTTGTCATGTGCAATGTAATTCGTATGATTTGGAGTAGTTTGTCATTTGCAATGTAATTCGTATGTTTTATTGTATGTGAAGATTTTGTTTAAACTTTTATGATATGAATGTGTTTATGTATAACGATATCACCTCGACATGCCAATGGTACAAACATTAACACACCTTAAAAACGTATCTATATTTTTTGTTAAAATATACGGAATATCAGACCGAAACGAACCTAAAAACGTAGTTTAGTTGAAAGTCAACAAAGTCAAACACTATCCCCGGCGACATGTCGCCGGGGAAACTGTCCAAAAAAACCAGAAGCCCAATTTCGTAATATAAAAGCCCAAACCAATTGACACTAATTATTTTTTTTAAATTAACGTAGCATCCCCAGCGACATGTCGCTGGGGAAAATAGTGTCCACGTCACCTCAAACGTAATTAACACTAATTATTTTTTTTTAAATTAACAAGTGAATCCCCGGCGACATGTCGCCGGGGAAAAGTAAGCGGGAAAAATTCCCGCCACGTTTTACGTAGAAATATTTGGTCAAAATTTAACGACATATTCCCCGGCGACATGTCGCCGGGGAAAACGTCCGAATTCTTTGACTAAAAAGTCTACGAGAATTGGTGCCACGTAGGACCCATTTTTGTCGTTTAGTGCATATTCTCCAGCGACAAATGTCGCCGAAGAAAAGACCGTCACCTGTTCTCCTTTTTCTTGTTAAAAGATAGAACAAAATATATTGGCATTTTGTTATAAAACGTTTTGTTTTGAATGAATATTTTTAAAATGGGAAGGTTAGAATGGGAATAATAAAATAATTAAAAGCTAGTTAATATTAAGTGTTTTTACTAACGAAATTTTAATGTATTTAATGTTGGGATTGAGATTCTTTAATGTTTTACTCTCTAATGTTCTTCTCATGTTAATATGTTGTGAGTGGGTTTAAATTAGTGGGTCCCACATTTTACTTAAAAATAAACTCATAATTTTATTTACTTTTATGTTATTGGTTGAACATGACACAACTTGAGACACAAACATTAGATAATCTCAATCCTTAATGTTGTATATCCTTTGCCCAGTGGGCACATTCTAGCAAATCCCCTAATATAATCGGTTGGTTAGCATACTTGTAACTCAAAGTAATTACTTAGGTTTTACTTTGAGTTTTAGAGAGGAGATTATATACTTTACATTTTGATTGAATTCTGGTTGTTATTCCCCAAACAACTGGGTACAACTCTTTGATATATGTCAAATAATAAAGATTAAACGTTTGAAAACTATTATGTCTTTTACTTTTACCTTTAAACTTCTATTCATTGCATTACTCAACATGGTGCTAATTAAAAGGTTAAAATTGTAGTTAAACTATATTAGTTTAACGAGAACAGGAGTCTTATTGATCACAAGATTTATCCTTTGCGAAATACGAAGCCTATTAATGTACATCCTTACCGTTACCCGTATTATAAAAAATGAAATGAAAAAAGTTGGTTATTGAGATGTTAGAATTACAGACTATGTGACTCAGATGAAAGTCAACGCCAACCATATGGACCATATTATAATTTAGGGTTAATAGACAAATAAGTTATTATACTTTTCCAAAAAATTCACTTAAGTTACTCAACTTTCATTTTGTTCACTTAGGTTACTGAACTTTTGATAAACATACACCCCGATAATTTCAATGTTAATCCCAGCAACCTGGACGTATATTTTTAGGTAAGTTAAGTAACATAAATGTCATGTTTTTACAAGTTCAATGATGTTTACATATATTTTTACAAGTTGAGTAACCTCAAATGTCATGTTTCATAAGTTTAGTAACCTAAGTGAACAAAATGAAAGTTTAGTAACTTAGGCGAACTTTTTGAGAAAGTATAGTAACTTCTTTGTATAATAACCATATAATTTACTCTTAAAAACAGAAAAAGAGTATAAAACCCGGTTGTTGAACCCAGGTGTTAAAACTCTGAAAAACTCGGCTAGTCACTTTTTACATCTCTCTACCACAGGTTGGTGACGTCATCAATTCACTCCTATATAATTATTTAAAATAATTTAATCCCGTTTGATTAATTAGTTGTTATTACTAGGTTGTGTGTTTTCAAGTTTTGAAACAACGAATAATTTCCTGGATTGGGTGTTTGGGTTTTGCTGATAAGCACTTCTTTTTGTACACTTTTATTAATTCATTAAGGATTTGCTTGCATATCAAAGGATTTACTAGTCGTTTTATAGTATTACATTAGAATCTCATGTACACTTTTATTATGGGCAAATCGCATTCTAGTTATGAAGGCTCGTTCATCTTGACTAATTTGGTGGGTAGCTCCTTATCTATATATTTTTCATTATTCCACCTTAGAGTGAAAAATTGCATGAAAAGACAACCATTGTCTGGTTTTTGTTGTTAAACATTGTTTCACGCACCTGTTTGGCGCCTATGACTAAAAAGGTCAGTTGGTCAAATTACTCGAAAAAAATATGTTTATTTTTTACAAAAATATTAGATTACCAATTGATTAGTGATTTTAACTTGTATATTTTATTGCTATTATCTTTCGGCTGTTTTCTAAAAATGCTCCCTAGCTAACAACAAGTGAAGCTCTATAGAGATAACAAAAGCTGGAAAACACGTGGACGATTATAGACATATTTAAGAAAAGAAGTGTTTTTCTGTACTGGAATGACCAAAAATGATGTCTCCATTAATGACATTATGGTGGGTGCATCATTCTCTAATTGTGCTTAGCAAATCATTATGAGAAGATCTCCCACCCTAATGTCGTTATCTTAAACATATTTTGACCATCCACCAGAGAAACTGTCGAAATTCTTCTTTTTCTTATAATACGGCTCAATCCTCCACTCTTTTCCATCTTTGTTAACCACAAGCCTCACTTTGTTGTTGCGAGGGAGCTTTTTAGAATAACCAGCCGCCGGAAGATACTGCAATAAAAGTATACCAAGTTAGAATCAACTAATCAATTGGTTATCTAATTTTTTTATAAAAGGAACAAAATTTTTTGAGTAACTTTGACCAAGTGACCTTTTCAGTCATGGCGCACAAACATGGTGCGTGAAATCAATGAAACCATGTTTAACAAAACAAAAACCAGAACAAATTGGTTGTGTTTTTATGCAATTTTCACTCTAAGGTGGAATATGAAAAATATATAGATAGGAGCTACCCGCCAAATCATTCAAATGATGACCCTTCATAACTTGGATAAAACAAGGCCATTTGGATTCATATTTCGAAGCTCTCATACTAGTGCTTGATGGTCAGAAAACTCTCATTACATCATCACCGAAACACACACATTGTAATCTTAAGGTATAGTGAATTAAAGTATATGAAAGTTTAACATAAAATGTTACAAAAAATTAAAATCATCCCACAAGGATGAGTAACTAGCAGACGAAGAAAGAAAAAAAAATACTTATATCAACACAAACTAAGGATCACAGATTTAGTAGAGGAAATTCTCTGATTGACATTTGGGGTAAAATTTTTAAGGGTAGAGAAAAAGGGAATTCATAGGAAATGAATTTGGTGAATTTTTTTAATCAATTTTCTCAATGTTTGGTAAAGACAGAGATTGTGTCGAGGGGAAAAAAGATCAAAATCATTATCTATGGTTTGGCAGAGGGAATAAGCATATGAAAGAAACTAGACATTAAATTACAATGATGTAATCTGTCAGCACTAACACCACACATATGCCCTCAATACATAAACTGTCAACGTATCGGAGACAAACAATATGAGACGGATCAATATCCTCCCCCCCAACCAAAAATGGGCAAAAAGCCGTTGAAAAGGATAAAACTTTTAATAGTCAATATCGTAACCTATATTATCAACTAAATGGTTTAATGTGAGCGTATAAGTGTTAAGATTGAAGTACGGAAGCATGTGAATAAATTAACTCTTGTTCGAGTATCCGTTCACCAAATAATTTTAAGTCATTAAATTTAATGATTTGAATTTGGTGTTTATGGACCATACTAGAATGAATAGTTTAAATGTTCGTAATATTGATTCAGATTCACTTTCCGATTTGGGAAAAAGCTATAAGATATTGGAAAATGAGCTGATGGAATGTGAAGATTCTAGTGATGGGATTGACCTTGCTAATTTGGGTTGGGGGTTATTTAGGACTCGGTTTGTAATATTTGTTCATATTTAAGATCCGTTATGTGTGATGATTTGAAAAAAGGAAGAACATTGTGATTATTAATGTAGAACCATTTTGGCTTTCAAAGAATTGCTTAAAATAGATTATGATAACATGGTCCAATCTAATCCAAAGGGATTCACGCTTCTAAGACCAACAAGGATTTTTTTTTGCGAAGTTAACGGAAAAACGCAATCTCAAAAGTTTGGTGAATTGAGAAAACACCAAGTTATGTGGAAGGCAGAGAAAATCGAAAGACAAAGAAGAGAAGTTGTGTCAGAGATGGAACACTGAAAACAAGTGCATTGACGACCTTGAGAGTCGATATAACAAGGTGAGAGAAATTGTGAAGGGTGATTGTCATATATGGATGATATTAACTTTCACGTCCTTTCACAATTTACTGCCACCCTCATTATATGACTCTAATAGATCGTCACTCATAATGCACTTGTTTTGAGTGTTCCTATTATGTATGGTAACGATAATACTTTGCTTCTTATTCCTGGTGTCGTTTCAGTTTCGGCTCTTCTACCTTCCACACAACTTGGAGGCGTTAGAGGTTGAATCCTTCTTGCAAAAGTTTTCACATTATCTATATGAAGCAGTTCTTTAGAGGCCAAAATGTTTCCACTAATGGTCTTTAAATTTGAAACAAACTGTTACAATCCTGAGTTCATAAAATACCCCACCCAAATTGCAAGCTGTCAATCCAATCTTACATTCAGTTCAATATCTTAGAACTTTTTTCTCAATTCAACAATTGATATGAATCAATTTTACGAACTGTTAGACTTATTTCGGTGGAGATGGACAAAGTTCGGAATTCTTGTTGATTATAATTCTAAATGTCTAATTTTTGTTGTTGTTACAATACCAAGACATTAAATAGGACTAAACATAGAGAAAACCCCTAAATGCTCAAATGACCCTAACAACTGGGCGCGGTGGCCTATAGGCCTTATTAGCTAACAATCCCCCCTCAAATCTCACAATACGCAACGTGTGAAACATTATGAGTTTGCCAAGATAAAATAACAAAAACTTGCAAAACAAACACAAAGTGGAGCGTCCCAGAGTGCAGATCCAGTGCTAGACGAAGTCTCAAACCAAATTGCAATAAAGCCGAACAGGTGCATACAAACAGAGTGCATATCGCTAATCTGTAGAAGCAGACATGTAACCAGAACCAAACACACTTGCAATCTGTAAAGCAAAACGTTGTTGTAAACCAGAACCAAACACATCTGTACAATCTGTTAAAGCAGAGTGTAAACCAGAAAACCCAAACTCATCATGCATCTGTAAAGAAGACTTGTACAACACATTTGCAAGTTTGTAAAGCAAAACATTGTAACCTATAACCTAAAAACACATCTGCATATTGTAAATGCAAGACGTTGTAACCAAACATATACTATCTGACAATTGTAAAACAGACGTGTAAGCCGATTAGTCCAATTGTTCGCAGATGCGATGTAAATGTCGATGCTGATGCCAATGCCAGAGCTTCGATCGCGATGCCGATGCCAATCAAAACCAGAATTTACTAACAATCACTACCAATACCGTTGCCGATGCCTCGATGTCAATACTAAAATGCTAATTGCCAATACACCCGGATGCAATTCCCAATTAATGTTCTCGATACTCAATAGTATGTCAAATTCATTTTCTTTCGGACAAACTAAAGCATACTTGTAAACAAATTCCACTAATTTGCAAAAAAACACTTATGCTAATTTTACCAGGAATCGGAAAATGCAGCTTACCAAACAAAACCCAAACATAAACTCATAACACTATTTATTTTAAACCAACCCACAGACCATGCAAAAAACCTAACATCCATCTTTAAAAAATACTTAGTATTTACCAATTCAACATTAACGAATTTATTGTCATACATTCTCATTTATCATAACAAAAACGGCAAAAAATATGTCGTTTGATGTTAGGCTACTTTCAGCGCCGCCCTCATTTGGTCCGGCCATTCTTAGTTCCATTACGTTCGGTATTTTTTTTTCTTTTCTTATTTACACGGTTATCACCTAATCTTGATATTCCAGAGCCTATCTTCCAAATCTCCATCACGCTACCTATGACTGAAGATGAGCTTCTCCGCCGTCCTTTTTTGTTTTATTTCTCTTTAAGCACGCAGCCTCATCATCTGTTTCATAAATATATGCAAATCCTTTCTTAAGCCCTTTCTTCCCCAATCTTCTATTGGTCGGTGATTAAATACATAAATCTAGAGTAAGTATCTTTTTATAATCTAAATTTAGTTTATGTTGAGGGTAAGTGCCAATGGGTCAACAACGGTATTAAACACAAATGCGGAAAGCAAAACCTTCGTTTTTGCACAGCACTTACACTAGACCCAGTATGCAACACTATGAGGAAGTAAAACTAATTAAGGAAAAAATAAAAAGCAACTTAAACCACGCCCCCCAAAACAAATATTCAAAACTCAATCCAAATCAGCGGGGGTATTAAAGATAAATTAACACACACCAAGAAACATCAAGCTTTTAGCGTGAAAACCCCAAAGTGGGTTAAAAACCACGGTGACACTAGTGCCGCTTTAGAGAATCCACTATCAAGCTAAGAGAGGTCTCAAAGTACCTTCTTAGATAACATAGGGCATACCAACAATCATTATAATCTTTGGAATACAATATCAAGATATATGACAACAAACAAAGAACAAGAAAATGAAGAATATCTTACTAAACAAACTTGCCGATTGCCGGGTAAGAAAGACAGAACTTCCATGCTCAAAAATCAAGTCTCAACGGTCAAAACCTTCCATTTATAGATGCAAAGTGAATATGCAGTCCAAAATATCGTGGACATCGACTCCGACGGTGGTGAAAACTCTGGGGAGATCGACGAAACACTGCTGTGGGTTGTTAGGTGAATACGAACTTTCCGAAAAACTTTTTTAATTCTTTTTCTTGTCCTCTTACTCTCTTCTCTCTTGTTTTTTCACACTTTATAATGAGATATGAGCCCTAAATTAAGGGATAAATGGACTCCAAGTTGGCGCTCCCAAATGTGTTCTGGGCTCTTATATCCTACTACGGACAATATAAGATAATTACCCAACAAATCTCCCCCATGTTTCTGTCTCATGTGGTGAGTTCGCCATTCGCCGAACGAATGACCGAGCATCAGTATTCTTTCAAACCCAGTTTCTCTGCCTACTGCCTTTAGTCAGACATATCGGATAAGCATATAATCGTTTTGAACGTTATTTAAGTTCAAACATACAATATTCAATGGCATCTCCTAAACCAATTGATACCGGTTTTCAATATGTTTTGCGTTCTTTTATTTAACATACGAGTATCTTTGCAAGAGTTGTGAATAGTTCTTGGAATTGGAACAATGAAAACGCCATAACGTTGGTGCTTGTAACTTAGTTCTTGCAAAAATCTCGTTTTCAACAAAAATAGTTCTTTGCACGCTTCCGTTTGCTGAAACTTACTCAGCTACGTGGTTGTAGACAGGACCAACAACACTTTTGCAAATCGTGATTGCACATGAAACAAGCTTACCATCTGTCATAAGGGTCATACAAATTTCCAGAAGTGGACTTCTTTGGTATGTCTCCTATTTCCAGCGCCTAAATCTGAGGTCTGTGTATCCAAATATTGAACGAGGTTTACCATTTCCAAGATGTTTGTATATCACACAATTTGGAAGTACCTAGTTGATATTCGAAATATCCATTTAACAGCTTCCTAATTGCTTCTTACCTAGATTTTGACAGGAACGTACTGAAACCACAACGCAATGAGCTCTCACTAAATCCGGCCTTGTACACACCATATATACAGTTAAGCTTCATAAACCGCTGAGGCATATGGAACTCTATCCAGTCTTTCAATATTCTCTTAGAAAGAAGAAGGACAATCCTTATCTCAGTAAGCTTATCAAGTTGGGAGTTACGAGGAAACTCTAACCATTTTAGCTTTACTCCATGTCTGAACCTGCGCAGATTTTAAGCATCAAAGCACCTTTCATGTATTGATCTTGTGATATTAGGCAATACTTTTTCGGCACCTCTATCTGTGAAAATCGAATTCAAAGATTTGTTTTGTGCCCAGAGTTTTCATAGCAAAGGATTTGCTCAAATCTGTGCTATCAATGGACATTTCTTCACAATGTTCTTGCCAACGAAATCAAACATATAGCTATAAGATGATGATTAGTCATACATCACACAAACCTCCTGAAAGAAATCACAATGATTAAGTAACAAGTCTGTTAGAAGCCTGCCTTACCTCATAACCAGGATACTCAAAATCGGATTGGTTACCACTCGTCTCGGTGCTTGTTAAACCCCAATTTATCAAACTCTTCTGATAGTCGATACAAAGTAGTCTTCCTTCCCCTTAACCTGAAAACCCTTCAGGTTGTTTCATATAGATTATTTCTTTATCTAGATCACCATGATAGGAAAGCGTTCCTTGTGGACAGAGATTTGCTCCACCTCAAGATCGTGGATAGCGCTCTAACAAGAACAACTCGAATAATCCCATACTTCAGACTGGAGTAGATATAACCTCATCAAAATCAATACCTTTCTTATGACTGAAACCTTTAAAAACGCAATATTGGCTTTGTACCCTTCGGTCTAGTGTAGTATACTCTCATAGTCTTCAATTGTAGAAACCCATTTATTTATCAAAGCTCTCGTGCCCTTTAGGCAATACTTCGTCAACTCTAAGGTATTGTTCTCATAAGAAGGTTTTCAGTCTCATTCTTGCACTTGCATCAAAACCATTATTCTTGTGTTCATACTTTCAGAGCTTTGCATAAACTCGGCTCTTCCCCCATAATGAGTAAAACCATACTCATTTGCAGAATAGGTGTGGATAGGATGAGTGACTCTCTAGTGGACGTCTAAAGGTAGGGGGAACATTAACAAATGTATGGCATAGGCCACTGGAAATCACTGGATAGAACGTCTTCTTAATCTAGGTGAGGGTTGACTCTTGAGGACATAAACTATCATCAAATAGACATGTTCTTTTTATGTTGGTCTTACATCCTTCTGAATATCATCTCAAACTGTGAATCAAACTGTTGGAGGAACCCTACGATATAAGTCTAATAGGATAATATTATGTTAAGAATTGTTTCATTTTATCATGTTTTTCAATCATCTTTAAACGTTTGATCTTCGTCTCAAACTCTACATTCTGGATGCAAAACAATTTCGTTTGTACTGGCATAACAAACCGCGTACCTAGAGTTCATCTTGGACCAAATACCGAAGGGATAACACCACATGGGCCTCTACTTCTTCACATCAAGCTTTGTATCTCTCTTTTCATGTTGGGAATATGCTCAGATGACCTCTATCCTCCAATGACTCGTAAAATTGATGGTCAATGATAAATCTTTGCTGCTCCAATCCCTGTCAGGAATACATCAAAAACGCAACGAAAACTAAAGGGCGGTAATTAATAAATGTACGCCGTTATTCAAATGCCTCTCCAACCCAAAAAGAAGAGGAATAGCAAACTATACTGACTCTCTAAACCCAAGGTTCTATTCAGTCTCATATCTGCCTAGCCTCATTCTCAAAGTTAGGTGTATCGGTTTTGGAGTCATTTGATGGATAAATTTCATGCTCTCTCACATCGCAGTCAATAGGGCGCTAATGTTATTAACCTCCATTATCTCATTGAATAACATTTTATGTTTCTTACCTGTCTGCCTGCTCAACTAAAGGCATGAAATGATTAAACAATCAATACATTGCATCTTTAGTTCTTCAAGTGTAATACCTTTAAACCCTTCCTTGAATGCATCATCAATGAAAGTGACAAAATACGAATACAACCCCAAGTGTTCTTTAGTCTTCATGGGACCACAAACATCCGATGTATCAGAATCAAGTATGTTCTCGTCCTAAAAGTAAGGACGGACTCTTAAAAGCAAGTCTCTGTCTGTTTCCTGCTAAACAGTGATGAGCACTTCTACAGGTTAATATTCATGCACACGGATAACCACATTCTTCTTAGAAAGACTAGACATCCCATTTTTCACTCTGTGACCAAGTCCTCTTATGCCATAACAATCTGTAATTATTCATCATTGCTATAGCATTGACAATGACTCTTGGAGATTCTTCGGATGTGTCATGTATAACTTGGATTCCTTTTCTCCTCTTTGCAAATAATCAACCGATCCGAGAGTCACTTCTACAAGCATTACCTGAATTGTTGTGGGAAAACATTTTCATAAGAAGACCTGTGAGATAAATATTGAGGTCTCATATCTGAGAATGATTTCACATTATGTCATAAAAAAACCAATTCCATCACTGTGTCACAAACTTTCAAACAAATATCTCCAATACCAGCAACTCCTAGATAGCACTTATTACCCATCCTAACAACATCGAAAGACTACCTGGTGTGTTAGATGAAAAATCTTTTTTCTTGTTTCAACATGACAGTAGCAACACTATAAGAATCCAATCTCGATAACATGAGCAAGGTTACACCCATTATATTATCTGAACATAACAAAAAACTCATCTGTGGTGAGTATTTACTTCCAGTACTGTAATCATCATCTTTCTTGTTGCTTGTTCTTGTATTTGATTATTGTGTTTTTCTTCTTGTTTCCTTTTCACTGTTGCATGTAACTTCTGGTGTGTCCTTTCTTGTAGTGCATTGTATAACATTCAACATAGAATTTTCCTTTGCTTGGACTGTTCGATGATTACTCTGTTACTCGGGCTCTACTTTTACTTCTCACTGCCTTTCTGCGACTAAGACCATCTGGACCTGTGAAGAGGAACACTTGTGGACCCTATATTTCCATTTCTTACATTAAAATATACCTTTAGCCAAATTCCATGGTGATAAAAACCTTGCGTGCAGAGTTGGAATGGATGTCTAAAGGGTCCCAAGTATTCGGTAATAGTACAAGATAAGCCACAATGCCTTGAATCTCATCTTCAAACGTGATACCCACCTGTAAGCTGATGTATAAATAACCTGAAAACACATATTAATTTGATCGGATAACCTGGGACCTTCAGTATACTCTTTAATATCATCATTTGCTTGATTAAGATTAACTTGTTGGTTTACTACAATTGTTTCGTAGCCTATAACTGTTCAAGTTTGTTCCAAAGAGTACGAGCATGCGTCTTCCTCACAAAATTTGGTTTTAAAACATGTTCATCAACAACACTGCCTAATATCATACACAACCTGTATAGGCAAAAATAGGTCAATTCTGAATCTGTTTTGTTCTCGGTATCTCAGTACTAAAAAACAGGCATGTAGTAGTCCTTTCACATAAACGGAGATCTTCCATCTTCCCCTTTCACAAACCATTGATAATTAGAACCATTCAATAATTAACTTTCCTTCTTGTTATTAGCTTACCATCTTTAAAACAGGTAAGTCACCCAACCAAAGAGCCTACAACTCTGATACCATTATGCGGGTAAAGTGCATGGGTCACAACTAGCGTATCAACAAAATGCTGGACAGCTAAACATTCGTTTGACAGCAATTACCCAAACCCGTTATGAACCTTATGAGGAGTTAAAAAATAAGACAAACTCAAAAGCAACTATTAACACTAGCCCGCCAATCAATATTCAAAATCAATCAAATCTGCGAGGTTATTAAAAGATAATCAAACACACACAAGACCCAAACTTTAGGCGTGGAAACAACCCTAAAGGGGTAAAATACACCAACGGGACAACTAGTGCTGCTTAAATCCACTATCAAAGAAGAGAGGTAACAAAGTCTTCTTCAGATAACTCTAGAGGCATACATCAATCAAATTCATAAATTTTGGAATCAATATCAAGATATATGGAAACAAACAAAGAACATAAAGTGAAAGAATATCACCAAACAACTTGCATACTTGCCGGGTTGTAAGAAACTGAACTTCCAGGCCTCAAATATCAACAGATCCTAACAGTCAAAACTTCTTTTTTATATGCAAGAAGCTTAGTCCAAAATCATGACGATGACGACAGATGCAAAACTCGGGGATTGCACGAAACACTGCTGTTGGGTTTTGAATGAAAACAGAAATAGAAAAAAAAAACAAGAAACGTTTCTCACGCGCTACACTTAGAAGCCAATCCCACAAAATACCAGGTAATAAAATCCAAATTCTGTTGCCTTAACCCATACTAAATAAAAATAAGTCTATTAATTGTTACAATATTCCCTATCAACATATCCAATTCACAATCTGAAGTTCGTAATCTTTAAAAGTAAACACAACGAAGCTATAAGACTATTTTATAAGAGCTGCTCAAAGCTTTGCAGATGTAAGAGAATTGAAGATAAGAAACACTATTTTACGATGCAAAAACACACGACTCCGCAGGCAATTCTCAAACTATAGGTTAATAATACATACTCATGATAATAGTGTTACCATATTTTAAGTTATCAGCCAATAAAATGCCGCCAATTGTTAATAACGATGTATTCTTCAATACAACACTTCTCACCTAAGCAGAAAACAATGCGATGTCAATTACATTAGACCATGGGATTTTTGGTTCATATAAGATTTTAAAACATGCCACTATTGCCGAGCCATGTGACAAGTGCAATTATTAGGTTTCATCCAAGAGTTTATAGGTAAGTGACTACAAACAACTTAGCTTTCTATGTACCAATGGTAATAGTAAAAATTAATATCCAGAAAAATTATAAAATTCTTTAATCAAACTTTGGTTAAAAGTGAAATACCTATATATGTAGGATAGACATTAAGTAGTGAACAATGAATTTTATACTTTGCATTTGCGTTGACTTTTGTTCAATTTTATCCCCTTATTTTGTACATCTCATTTTCTGAAAAAGTAATATTGAAATATAAAACTAATGTGGAAGACATGATATAAAAAGCCGTTGTCTCTTTGTTTGTTTATGCGCCTAGCTGTATAGTTTCCACGGCGAATTCATGGTCTTATTAGGAGATGGTTGTATGGACGTTTGCAGGAAAAACAGGCATCTCTTAATTCGGAGTGGAGAGAAGAGGAGAATGAGAGAAAATCATGTTGGTCTAATAGGTCTTGCCATTGTTAAGTCGAAAAGTTACGTAGGCTTGCATCCCCCCCCCCCCCCCCCCACCTCCCCCCCCCCCCAACCCCCCCATTCACTCCCACACAACGTACGATACACCATACACCCCCCCCCCCCCCCCCCCCCCATACTGTGAACATGACCACTATGTTAATTTATATTTTGGTTTGAACATTCGGTTATGCCTGTATGTCCACATACTTAAGGCAGTTCACACTTCTTCAATTGACTTAGTATATAAGTAAATATTTCTTTTCACCCTTGCATTAAAAATAACACAACGCTAGGGTTGAAAAAGTTGCCCGCGCAAGCGAGGAGTCATCTGCCAAATTGTTTACACTTCAATTGCCCACTAGGCCTTTCCCGACCAACAAATTAAATCAACAGTCGAACAAACATATTCCACAATATTTTTTTCTATTCTTGAAGGGTGTGTACTTTTGGTATCCCCCTGGCAACCTCAAAGTACCCAAAATGTACAAAGATTTTTCCCTTTTGTACCCTTTTTTTTACATGTATTAAAGCTGAGTTCTTATTTATGAGGTTTGTTTAGAATTTTTTGACAGTTTCAGGTTTTTTCTGAATCTTTGTTAAACTGTATCAAATTTTTATTCCGCACTTTCAGTTTCACAGTTAATATATAAATAAAAATATAAAAAAAAAAAAAAAAATATAAAAAAAAGAAAACAGTGGGGGGTACAAATGTGTTTTAGGGGGGGGGGGTTGGTACAAATTAACATGGCTTGCTTGATTCATCTTTTCGGTCATACAAGGGGGGGGAAATCAACACGCTTATGTTGAACAAACATTCTTTATTTTAGAAAATCGCATAAAAACTAACCATTATTTTCGAAGGAAGAAAATAAAGCATTAACAATTAATTTAGTCCAAAACAAAGTGGATTAGAGTGTATTATTTTGGTAAAAAAAAGTATTTTCTACTTATTTAGGTTACATTTCTAACGATCGTTATTTTATTATTGCATCGTTAGTTCTTTAGATTATTTTGGTAAAAAAAAAGTATTTTCTACTTATTTTTAAAACTTATACACATTTTATACACACATTTTTTACACGTTTTTATACACATATTTTTTACACGTTTTTATTGCACATATTTTTATACACGTTTTTCTACATGATTGTATCCACGGTTTTATACACACATTTTTATAAACATATTTCTATACACGTTTTTACACACAATTTTATCTACGTTTTAAAAAAAAGTGCATAAAAAAGTGTGTGTAAAAACGTGTATAAAAATGCATGTATAAAATAGTGGATAAAATCATGTAGAAAAATGTGTATAAAAATGTGTGCATAAAAACGTGTATAAAATTGTGTGTAAAAACGTGCATAAAAATGTGTGTATAAAAATATTTATAAAACTATGTATAAAAACGTGTAAAAATGTGTGTATAAAAACGTGTAAAAAAATGTGTGTATAAAACGTGTATAATTTTTAATAATAAGTAGAATTTTTTTTAACAAAATCATATAAAGGGCTAACGATGCAATAAAAAAATAACGATCGTTAGAAATGTAACCGAAAAATCTGTTAATTGTCTAACGTTGCAACAAAAAAAAAATATCGATACCTTAAATTGAGAAAAAAAAAAGATGAGTACCTTTAATTGACATTGAACCTAAGATGGGTACTTTTTTATGCGATTTGCCCTTAATTAAACAACTATATGTTTTTTTACCTTCGGATCCATGACTTAGACGATATATGGTCGTTTTGAGTTGAGTTGGTAGTGATTAGATGAAAGGATTAATTTCATATCCCCCCTCTTTTCACCAATAATTTCATATATACCCAAATTACAACATTTGAATGCATGATGTATCACACTTTTGATGCATGTTTGGGTAAATATGAAATTAATGATAAAAAGATGGGGAAATATGAAATTGCCCCTAATTTGAATTTAGATTAGGATTTGGATTTGAATTTGAATTTGATATATGATAAAAAAAATATATAATAAAAAAATTATAAAATATATAAAAAGATGAGTGAGATAGAGAGAGTAAAGGGCCGTTTGTTATGACCCATTTGGATTCAAGTAATGGATTGATTCCCCAAATTAATTGTTTGGTATAATCTTTACACAATAAATGTGGGCCATCAAGAATCAAAATGAATCATGACAAGAGGGGTGGGTATCACTTATAAAAACCCAACAATGGACCCCACACTTCTATCTTCTCTCACAATGCATATTTTAATTAAATAATTTAATAATAAAAATATACTAAAACTGCCATTTTTTATTTAATATTTCTATTAAAATAAACTTTTTAATAAAATATTATTTTTTATTCTATACCACTATCTTTCATTCTTAAACCGAATCCGATTCCGATTCTAAACCTTTATACAAACCAAAATAAATGGACCCACAATATTCTCAAACACCAACTTCTCTCCCTGGATTTGACACAATGCAAATTTTTGTCAGTCATTGCCAACTTCTATCCCTAATTTAGTAACCAAACGTCTGATTTCTTTTTTGAAGCCCATATTCCAGCCCAAACCCTTAAAGCAAACACACCCTTAGTTTGTGTTGGAGGTTATAAGCTTAGAACATGATGGAGATAATCAATAGCAACAAATTATCAATGAATAGTTATCAGATATGACTTGGAATCATGTTATCCCTTTCCAAATTAAACTATTCGACCCTATTGCCTGGGTATCACAGATATCTACTTGAGATAAGACCAAATGTTTGTTATTGAATTAGGCACAAATCAATAACCCTTGCGCATTCAAGTGTTTAGGTTTTTATGTGTCTTCTCATGCAGATGTTATAATCTCTATTTATAGTTGAGATCACTCAATCCTAATCAATGGAATTATGAGTGATTAACGGCCTATTAATCACCACATAATTAGCCTTCATAATTGTAAGAATTAGTGGTTACACGACAAATTAAACGTGGTCATTAATGCAGTTATAACTTCCACTTGAATAGGTCAAAGCCGTTACAAGTATT
>BQNB010121784.1:0-20399 GCA_026074375.1 Tanacetum coccineum
ATGGGTCAAATCTGAGTTTGGCTTGTGAAGTTATATGATTAAAGTATGATATTTTTTGTTATGTTGAAGGATGTGAAAGGCCCTCAAACTGTTGCCTTTAATCTACCGAATGATGAGCGTATTGTAAAAGACCGTGGGTCATCAATGGTGATGCTGAAGAATGTTTCTGAGGCAAAGTAAAGTCAACAATTCTATGATTATTTTCTTCCATATTTCTGATTTATTAAAAGAATGTTTCTATGCCAAAGTAAAACCTTCAAGAGTCGAGTAATTTTTAATGAATTTACCAAACTAAGCAGGTTCAAGCTAATTCTTCAGCCTATAGCTGAATTGTGTATTATAAAGGAACAACGAGATCTAGTTGATTTTGACTCTTTTTTCACTCACACAATATGTCACGAGTGTTGTCACGGGATCGGGCCACATACAATTACTCTTCCAAGTGGTCAGAGTTCTACCGTGAGATTGGTCAGTTTCTCAGTTTCGTTTTATAACTCTATTTTAAAATTCACGGGATGACATTTTTTTTGTGTATTTGATGAAACAGGAGCTACAAGAACTTCACTCGGTTCTTGAAGAAGCTAAAGCCGACATTGTTGGCCTTTGGGCCCTTAATTTCCTTATTGCAAAGGTTAGTTAGGGCATTTTGGAAATATAGTCTTTAATTTGTACTAGTTCCGGCAAAAAAACATGCCAAATGACGAACACGCCCTTATAAATTTGGAAAAGACAATTATACGGATGATGTGTCAACATGAAGTTTTTTGTATTTTCTAAATTTCCATGGCGTTTTCGTCATCCTGCATGTGTTTAGCCGGAATTGGGATAAATGTAGTTATATACTTGTAATTTTCATATAAATTTGATTTGACTTTTTTTTCGGCTTGGCCAGGAATTACTTCCAAAGAGCCTTGAGAAGTCCATGTATGTTTCTTTCCTTGCTGGATGCTTTCGCTCAGTACGTTTTGGGTTAGAGGAAGCTCATGGGTAACTTTGCTATACATTAGTTTTTTTAAATATATGTTTTTTTTGTATTTATAAATGTTTTCATTCATTATATCAGAAAAGGACAAGCACTACAGTTTAACTGGTTATTCGAGAAAGGGGCCTTTGTTTTGCTTCCTGACCAAACATTCTCCGTTGACTTTGATAAGGTATGTTTTCTCAATAGTATTTTTCATTTTTAAAATTAGGTTCAGATATTGAAAAGATAACATATCCTCTAATATTCATTGACCCGTGTTAAAAATGACAATGAAGGAATTTTCAGATTAAGAATTTTTTTGAATCGTTTCATGTGTTGTGATAGATTGAAGATGCGGTCGAGAGCTTAAGTAGGGAAATACTTACCATACAAGCCAAAGGCGATAAAGATGCAGCACAAAAGCTTCTTGAAAAATATGGTCAAATGACACAACCTTTGACCATTGCTTTGGAGAAATTGACAAAAGTTCAGGTAAATTTCACTTGGTGTAATTTCTCATAGTTGAAGCGTTTTACTCTGTTTACCTTTAAATAGGCTAATTTGGTTAATGTTTTGTCTAAGAAGTCAAGTATGTCAACTAAAAAAATCTCCCAAGTCATTTTAGTCAAATCAAAAGATGTTTTGGGTCAATCCAACCCAACCGGGGTACTGAAAAGTACCCGTTTTGACTTGTTAACCGACTCGCCCATTATTCTGCCTTATTGAATATCATAGGCATATTTTAGATGATTCCATCTGGGCTCTCTGCTCGTGTAGTGGTCTACTCTAGCGAGCCCCATAAGTCCATAACATAAGGTTTTCATTTTTACGAGTTGTCAGTTTTTAAGATGTGTATATGTCAGGAACTTACCTTTGTTTTTTATAAGCTCATTTGACATGTATTTTGGTTAAATTTGCAGGTCCCAGTTGATATAGTACCAGATTTCCCTATTGTTAGCAGCTTATTGCAGAAAAAGTAAACAAGCTTCAAATTCTTTTTCATTTTGGATCTGCCAATGGCTTATTTTAGTTTATTCACAAGAAACTGTTGCCTCCCGGTGTTTTCTTACTCGTATGTAATGTGTTGAGAATACCAGTTTTTAACCCGATAGCGGGATGACTGAGCCAAGTTCAGTTAAAAAACATGAGGTACAAAGTCGAATAAATATGACCGTTATTGTTATTGGTATCTTTTTTCCGTAATTAAAGTAATTTACATGAGCAATTTACATTACAATTAACCATATCGGACGACTTACAGTATAAAGTCACTGTTAACCAACATCAACAAGACTACAGCCTGCCGGCTTCTTTAACCTCACATCATCCACAAACTCTCTCAACTTTACTGCATCACTCCAACTCCCGGCACCAACATATGTATTCGCTAAAGAAACATAGTACCCGGCATTCTTAGGTTCCAAGCTAAACAAAATCTCACCCACTTTCTTCCCCATTTCAACGTCGCCATGATAATTACATGAACTTAACATTGCCCCCCAAACACCGTGATCTGGTTTCACCGCCATACTCTTTATAAACTCATACGCCTCATTTAACCTCCCACATCGACCCAACATATCAACTACACAAACGTGATGTTCCATGACCGGTTCCACACCATATTCATCAAACATACATTTGTAAAATCTTAAACCTTCGTTGACTAAACCTGAATGAGCACAGGCTGATAACAGGTTTATAAAAGTGGTTTTTGTCGGTTTTTCGCCAAACATTATCATTTTGTTAAATATCTCGATGGCGTTTTCACCTTTGCTATGGAACCCGTATGCAGAAATCATTGAGTTCCAACTTGCGATATTCTTTTCTTGTAAGGAATCGAAAATGTGAATTGACATATCTAACCTTCCACAGTTGCTATACATGTCGATCAAGGCAGCTACTATGTAACAATTTGTATGAAAATTGGATCTTAGAACATGTCCGTGAATCTGTTTACCGTTTCTGATTGATCCAATTTGACTGCACGCTGATAAGATTGTCGAATTTGTGATTTCATCAGGTTCAAATTCAAGATTTTGAAACAAATGTAACGCAGTTTGAGCTTCTTTGTTTTGAGCAAGAGCGGAAATGATGCAATTCCATGAACAAAGGTTACGGTTGTGACACGAGTCAAACACCAACATTGCATGGTCAACGTCCCCAAATCTTCCATACATTGTAATTAAGGCGTTCCTTACACGAACATCATCATCAACCAGAGTTTTTACAGCAAACCCATGAACCAGTTTCCCATTAAACACTAATTCAAGATTTCCGCAAGCTGATACGACGTTTACAAGTGTAACAAAATCATGTTTTGCATATGCTTCTCGTCTCATGAACTTAAAAGTTTCTAAAGCTTCCAGAAAATACCCATTTTGTGTGCATCCCACGATCATAGCGTTCCAACAAGCCACGTCAGCTTCTCTAGAAACACTTTGTAGCAATGCAAAAGAAGCTCTCAAGTGTCCACAGTTCGCGTACATACAAATTAACGAATTCACCGCAAGAATACTATTTGAGAAGCCTAATTTCATTGCCCAACTATGCAACGATTCACCGTATTTTAGTAATTCACGTGAATCACAAGAAGAAAGAACCGCAAGAACAGTTGATAAACTGCATTCCAAACACTTATACATCAGTTTCTTGAACATATTTTGAGCAAACGTTGGTTTCCCATTTTGGGCATATCCCGATATCATTGTATTCCAAGAAACCAAATCTTTATCATGTAAAGAAACAAACAAGCTCCCGGTTTTATCAATTCGGTTGCATTTAGAGTACATGTTCATAAGACTATTAATCACAGACACGTCTAATCCAAAGAATCTTCTTATAACGAACCCGTGAATGCTTTTTCCCTCTCGTAAAAACATGGATTCTGCACATAATGAAAGTACAGCAAGTACTGTCACTGTATCTGGTTGTACTGATCCTCTAACTTGCATTTGTCTTAAGAGACTAAACGCTTCAAGAATCACTCCGTATGAAGCAAACCCATTAATCATTGCATTCCAAGAAACCAAATCCTTGGCAGAAATCGATCTAAATACTTTTACAGCATCATCAACATCTCCACATTTGGAGTATAACGAAACAAGAGCGTTTAGTACAGAAACATGAGTACCCTCACTATATCCATTTTTTAACCCGAACCCATGTAAAACCTTACCAATATCCAAATCTTGCAAACAAGTCGACGCTGCAATAGCACACGATAATCCCACATTATCAAGTTGTACTCCACACAAAACCATTTTCTTGAAATACCATAAAGACTTATCAGGACGATCGTTGCTTAAACAACCACTAATCATCGAGTTCCATGAAACTATGTCTTTCACTTCTGTTTCAACAAACATATTCTCCGACAAACCCAACTCACCACATTTAGCATACGCGTCAATAAGCGCATTACACAAACCAGTACCCGAAAGCAAACCAAACTTTAATCCTAAACTATGTACACACTGTAAACACGCTAACCTATTTGAAACAACAATCACAAGAGTCACAGAATCAAACTCAACTCGTTCTCGCAACATTTGCATAAAAACTCCTGTCCCGTCTAAAACCTCTCCATTTTCAACTGCACAAGTCATCATTGCATTCCAAACAACCACATCTTTGTTAAAAACCTCACGAAAAACTGCGACGGACAAAAGATAACGCCCTGCTCGCGCGTAAGCTATAACAAGTGACGTGCAAGTAGGAAGATGAGAAAGAACGCCAACCTTAAAAGCTAAGGCATGAACTTTTGCAACATTTGTAATATTGGGTGTTTGTTTACAGTAGTTAACAAGATCAAGAACATCAAAAAAACCATAAGTGTTGCAATGTTGTGTTCTTTGAGACATTTTGTCGAACATGTGGCATGTCCCATGAGAAAACCTGGGATAAAATGTTTTTAAGGATTTGTGTAGGATACTTTTATAAATAATATTCATTTTATTGGTACTAATTGAATGAGTGGCAACATAGTTTTAATTAAAAGAAACTGTAAAAAGTTTGTACATATTTGTTTTTGATAGGTTAATTGTTAAAGTAATACTTAATAAACACAACATTTAGAGCACAAGGTACGGTTTGGTGTTTTCGTGCTCGTGCCGTGGGAAAAGATACTACTTTTTTCCATAACATCAAAAACTCACACAACACAAAAAAACACCCTTAACACCACAATTTCTGGTGACTCCACATTTCTTAAAAAATAATAAATAAATAAATAAAATAAACGAAAACGTCAGAACACGAAAACGTGAGACACGGTACAGTGTCTCGCGGCTTGAAGCACGAAAACGCCACATGGGTAGTGGTCTTGGCGTTTTCACGCTGCATTTTGGGGGAAAACACGAAAAAAGCATCCTCGTGCCATGTGCTTTTAAGGTTTTTAATACATAAAAATTATCCAAATGTATTTTTTCATATATTTAGTGATTTAAGGAGTACTCTGGCGGTTTTTTACCAATGGCGCCGTGGTTTTGTATCAGCTCACTCGTCATAGCTTCGTCGTTTGTCCCTTCGCCAGGCCACCACAGCCGTTGTTGGTTTTTTTTATTTCTTTTTTTTATATTATTGATGGTTTTGTGAGACTCATATGTACCAATAACACTTATGGATAGAAAAAGAGTTTCGGTTATTAGTAATATGTTATTGAGTATTTGCTAATATGTCACACCAATAATAGTTATAACTTAATATATTAGTCATAAAAACCAGGGGCGGTAAAAAAAATTGAGGGGGCAAAGTGTTACTGCTTTTTCTTGTCTATATTGCCGCTTTGTTTTTTTATTTTGAGATATGGGGTAGATATAAAATATTACAAAAACACCTTTAAAATATTTATTTTTTTCAAAAGAATTTGACAGGTTTGTGGGGGCAGCTGCCCACACTGCCCCCCTTTGGTACCGCCACTGATAAAAACACGGGTTAATGTTTTCATCTAATTTTCATTTACCATTGATTTTATCTAACATTTGACAGGTTAATGTTCTCATCAAATTTTAACATTTGTTAGAATAACCAACACAATATGTTTTCACTTCTTAACTTACAAGTAGGACTGATCATAATATATCGCATACCTTATTGGACTTTGTTGAATCGGACCAGACCGACCACCGAACCGAACATGGACCGGACATTTTGGTCCAGTCATCGGTCAAGTGTTTTTGACCAAATCGGTTTTCCATCCGGTTCAGTTTTAATCGATATGGTCCGGTTTTAATGCCGTAATCAGCCCCTACTTACAAATATAATAAATAGGAAAGAAAAAAAAAACAAATCGCTATCATATGATTCATATCATCAAACAAAGTGAGCAAAATCACAAACTAAAAGAAACTTGTTTCTAAAAAAATAATCACCTAAATAGAACAAACAAAAAAAAAACAAATCGCTATCATATGATTCATATCAAACAATGTCTCAATCATTTTAGACGATTGATTTAACTTTGCATCGTCATGTTTTCAAGTCTGTCGCATACCGGAGTTGGAAAATCCGGGCGTAACAAGTGTTGCTTCTCTTCGTCGTTGCAACGTTTCCTTGCAAACTTCAAGTACTCATCCACGATTTGGTTTTCAACTTGTTCTCGAGCCGGAGTGTCATTAGGATACTTGTGATCAAACTCATATTGTGACTTTACGTAATACTTGATTTTAGGCTCTCCTTTTGTCATCACTTGTGAAACTCAAAAATCGCGTTGTTTGTAATGGAGTAAAAGGTTGTGAAAGTAAAAGCATGAGTACCCATTACATGACTAAAAACACTCATGAAGCAGAAAAATACGAATATTGCACAGGCCCGAATAAGCCAACTCCGAGTCATTACTTGTTGTTGGTTGAGTAGGCAATGGTGGCGCGCTCGCAATGTTAATATGTGCATCCATGATTATTGTTTCACTGCTACTAATACATGTAACATGAACGTATAAACATCAAAGCATCAATATTTTATTTTTCTAGCTAGATAAACAAAATTTTTAACATAAGAATGGTAAAAGTAAAAGGCACTAACCTTACGTATGAATTCGAGAGCTGAAATTTACAAAGTCTTAAATAGTTTATTTTTATTGGTATATATAAGAGAAAGAACGATAACTTGATCACCGGCCCAAAGTGAGAGCCCAAGAAAGAGGCACAAAATGACAAAATAAGATTTTGATCTTTAGTATATAGTACAATTTGTCAATTTTTGTTATCTCGTGTAGTCATCTTTTTCGAAACAAAAACCTTTCAAATTTCGATATTTGTGTGTATTTTCTGACCAATCTACCATATACAATGACCATTTTACCCTTCAAATTTTGAAAATAGTATGAGTGGAATCGTCACAAAATACACACAAAAGGCAAAATTTGAATGGTTTGTGTTTTAATAGAAAAAAATAAATAACAAATATTGACAAGTTAAATGCAATTTCAAGTCATTATATCTATATACTAAAGATCGTGGCATACGATGTCGTTTTGATGCCGGGTTTCGCTGCCGAAAACGGTAGCCCAACAACGGCCCAACATTAAAAAAAAAATTGCCACCGGCCCAAACCAAAATAGAATTAAAAAAACAAAAATTACGCAACGGCCTCTCAACTTTTAGCTATTTATGATTTTTTCATATAATAAACTTTATTTATCAAATATATACCACATATTTGCCGACTCATTGAAACGACTCCAATATTGTAATGCTTCCGACATACGCACGATTTTATAAAAAATGTTTACGTTTAATATAATTTGGAAAAAAAAATTGTTGGCACAAAATAGGGGAAAAAAATATTATTACAAGAGTACCGATGTATTCTAAAATAATCGACAGGGTCATAAACGTACAACTTTAGATTGCATTAGACGGTGTCGTTTTTATGATGCATATTTACCCAAATCCCATAAAATTATATTAAATAAAAAAAACCCCATATAGCCAAAAAAAAACTTTTAAACATGTAAGCCATATAAGAAAAAAAAACAAAACTATTAAACATGAGACCGAAAAAATAAACCCACAAAAAATTAATGCCCTGTAACAACGCGCGAAAAATTAACGCCCCGCAGCAACGCGCGGGTAATTCTGCTTGTTAATACAAATCAGAGTCATACTATGGGCTGATTTTAGCCTAAGTTTATTATTTCAAGCCCATGTTTATAAGAACCTACTTTTTTTTTACTTTGACCTCATAATCAAAACACAGTTTAAAACAAGTAGGTTTTCACTTTGACAGTTTTAACTTCTTTTCTCCACTGCGTTTGTGGGTATTCTTTGCAGATTCTACATAGAATCAAACGGTAAACGCTCAAACCTTTTTCTTTTTTACTTTGTGTTAATGACATTTGATTTGTCATCATAAACTCTATAAAATATCACAATACTCATCAAACTTTTAAAAGAGATTGGTAATTTTTATTAACAGGAATCATTATGTTTATGAGAATGGTAATAGGTTTGTAAACCTACCATGCTTGGTGGGTTTGAGATATGTCTAGTTTTATGGGTTTTATTCCCAATTTTAAAAACTAAACAACCAACCAAACAGTTACTTCTCATACCCTCAAACCAAACACCCCCTCTAGTTCAATATTTATATGCCGTGACGGGCAACTGGTTAAATCGAATACATGGATTTTTTTAATATTTATTTTAAGTTACTTATGTGAAGTCGGGTGTTTCAAAATACCCATAAAACTTTGTCAAATGTTTCAAAATACCATAGACATGAACCTAATCTGACGTGGATCATAACGGTACAAATTGAAGACATGCCATGTACATTTGGTTTTTGTTGTTATTAACCCAAAACAAATAAAGTTTGATAGGAATTATGATATTTTATAAAGTTGATATAGATAATGAATATTTGAGAAACTTTTTTGCTATTAGTTGTCATTAACCTTTTTACTTTATTTTTTTTCCTACTTTTTTTTGTTAAAGATGTTATAAATAAGGATTGAGATCCTCTAAAGTTCATATAAACTTTACCGGTAAAGTTCTTTCCAAAAAATAAAGTAAACCGAGTCCCTCATTGTTATGTTTGTAAGAGAACTTTACCGTTAAAGTTCATATGAACTTTAGAGGATCTCAATCCTATAAATAATGCTATATAGTGAATGCATTATGAATGGTCACATGTGCAAGTAAAAAGTAGACTATTGTAGATTTGTAGTTGTTGCCTTGTTGGGGGCATTTTGCATTTTTTTTAATGAAGTGTAACGACTTGATTTATAACTACTGCAAGATTAGGGTCGGTCTCGTGGATCCCGACACCTATGAATTTTTGTGCTGTAGTGTTAATTTTGTTAAAAAAATCTTGGAATGCACCCGGTCTTTAAAAAGCTGCGTTTGTAGTATTATATAGTTTATTCTAAGTGCATATAGTCACCTTGTGTCCTTGTTGCGCTGCGTCACTGTTTATAACACTTTTTTGTGTGTGTAACAAAACGTTTATTAGGTAGGCTCGGTGAGCGGTCAGCTACCTTGTAGCTAGTAATTGACTTGGGCGACGTTTGAAATTTTTGTATATATATAATTTGAAATTATATATATGACATCTTCTTAGGACCATAGGATTGTCCATACGACAGTAAAAGTAAAAATACGTTTGTAAACATCAATACTATTGTTCAAATACTTCAAACCGAGTTCATGTCAAGTTTTGACTGAGTTTGATCAAGTTTTGACTTTGTTGTGACTTGTCATTGACTTTGTAGCGAGTAGTAGCCGATTACTCGGCCATGTAATCCTTTTTTTACAACGCTAGGTACACATTTAGAGGTGTGAGGGAAAGGGTCGCAGAGAGGTTAGCCTGCGTGCATTTGGCTAACAAGGGAAAACCTCATCCGTTTATTCGTTTACATATAATGTTTATCTTTAATTTGGTGCGATAGACTTTTTATTTGTGATGACTAATCTTGTGTGTTAGATTTACTGAACTAGAGTTTACCATACATCTAAACGAGTACTTTTGTTTGTATTTTTATTTTATCGAGACAGTAGACACAATGGATAGCTTTTTTCCAGCTCAACTGAAAGCAAAGTTGGAAGAAGGTTCTTCCTCGCAGCGAAATGACACTGGTCCCGAAACTCAAGAATCCGAGAATGATTCCGGTATGGACATTTTCTCAAAACAGTACCATTTGTTAATGTACATCATAGACTACTATAATAAGCAAGTGAACCGACCTCCATTACTTGCTCCTGTTCTTTGTTTGAGGTTTTACTTATCTTTCGGAATCAAGATCAATGAAGATCATCCGATGAGAATTGAAAACAACGATGAATTTGTTGGGATGATAGAAATGGTTACAAATGGTGATGAGAATTTTGATAAAGATGTGTTGAATAAGGCTCCTTTGATTCAAAATGATTTGATCAACTCGTGCTCTGTAGAGACAACTAAAGCCATCGTAAACGATATATGTGGTGCGCCTAATGGATACTTTGCTATATTGGTGGATGAGTATGAGGACGATGTAGGTGACGAGCATATTGTGGTGTGTTTGCGGTATGTTGATAAAAAGGGAGATGTTGTTGAGAAGTTTCTTGGTATTTCACGTGTTATGGATCATAAGAAGGATGTATCGCTAAGGATGCGATTAGTTCTTTGCTGTTGAAGAATTCATTGAGTTTAAGTCATGTTCGTGGGCAGAGTTATAATGACGTTAGGAAGATGTGCTATGATGTCAGTGGTCTCAAAACATTGATCAAGAATGAAACTCGATCAGCGTATTACGTTCATTGTTTTGCTCAACAACTTGAATCAATTCTTGTTGCAGTCTCCTAACAAAACGATGATTGTGGTATGTTTTTCTATATTCTTGAAAAGTTAATAACTCTTGTCGGTGTTTGTTGGAAGGAAAGTGAAGTATCAACTGAAACGCGTTTCCAAAAACTTGCACAAGACTTTGAAGACATTGAGGTTGAAATTCGTGAAGGTTCAGATGAGAAATCTAGTTCTGGGCCCCACTATAAGTCAGTTTTGAAAGTGATTGACTCTTATGATGAAATACTTGATATGCTTGATATGATGGCAAATGTCATTTTAAGACAGGCGATTCATCATTCATATCTCAGCACAGTTATGTTTTCTCTTTCGGGTTTGTTTTCATGTTACATTTAATGAAGACACTTTTGGGAGTTTCAAGTGAACTAAACATCGCTTTACTGAAGAAAGATCAAGACATTGTTAATGCCATGTCACTTGTGAAGTCAGTCAAGGAACACTTGCAAAAAATAAGAAACGAAGGATGGGAATCTTTATTAGCTTCGGTTGTTTCCTTTTGTGAAAAAAACGACATAAATGTTCCAAACATGGAAGACATGCATCCTCCAAAACTTAGAAGAAGAAATCGTGAACCAGAACCAACTACAACAATCCTTCATCATTTTCAAATTGACGTATTCTATTCCATCATTGATAAACTACTTCAAGAGCTTAACGAACGGTTTGATGAAGAAAGTATGGAGTTACTTGTGTGTATGGCATGTTTGAGCCCTGCTAAGTCTTTTTCGTCCTTTGATAAGAAAAAGTTGCTCAAACTTGCGGAATTTTATCCTAACGAGTTCTCAAGCGCTGATTTGCTTCATCTCAGTGATCAACTTGACAAATACATTCAGGATGTGAAAAAAGATAAAAGATTTAAGGGGTTGAATGATATTAAAAAGCTCTCGAAGAAGCTTGTGCAGGTGGAAAAACATGAAGTGTTCAATCTCGTCTATTTGCTTATCAAGTTGGTGTTGATTCTTCCGGTTGCAACAGCTAGTGTTCAAAGAGGTTTCTGGAGAATGGCTTTTGTTGAGAAGGAACTAAAGAGTAATACAGGTGATCAATTGTTGAATGATCGTATGGTTACTTATATTGAGCGAGATGTGTTCATCACCGTTAGCAACGAGGATATCATAAGTAACTTTGAAAGTAAGACTCGTCAAGAGTGATTGTAAGTTTGGTTTTAGTACTTGTTTTGAACCTCTAACTGGATGTTATGCTATCCTTTTAAATACCCGGTTAATGTTATGAATTATATGATTATGCTTTTTCGATTTTGTATTCTTTGCAGTGGACTGCTAGTATATACTCATCATGTAGTCCCAAATTTGTCGCCAACTTTATCGTGTATATGTTACATACACATGCCGCCAAAACATAGCACAAAATATATGTTACAATTCAGTAAATGTAATCTTTAACTATCTGGTGTGCACCAAGTTCTCTTTTTTTGACGGATGCTTCCAATGACTGCAGATTGTGCCTCATCAGCAAGGCGGTCTGCAAAATCATTGTAACATGATACATGGTCGAATTTATCCAATACTTTGAAAGATTTTCTTTGTTCTGTATCGATAGTAATTTGTCCATCTTTAGATATCAGTCCTGTTGCATGAACCTTAAGATGTTTGACTTTAAAGATAGGAGATAGAATTTGTTGATCACCGGCCAATATAACTGCACCAAGGATCTCCCCCAAGAATGTATCCTACAATATGTTATATAATTGCATAAGCCATTTGTGTAAATGTGTCAAAATCGCCACCATTAAATAACATGTATATATACGCATCCAATTATAAGTAGTTAGATAGATATACCATATGTCGATATCTATGGTTTTATTCTTGCAGTTGATACATCCTTCTCAGCAAACGTAGGCTGAAACGAGCTTCAGGAGTTGTATTCTCTAGATCCAACTTTTTTATGAGGTCTGAAAAGGCACACATCTTTCGTTGCATACCAAGAGGAATGAGTGTGATATCAAGCATTGATTCAAACACCACTTTTGCAGCTAAAGGGTCTAGAAACATGTTTAGTTATGAGCTTTATTTGTGAACTACTAAAGCACGTGGATCAACGCTAACCTGAATGATAGAACTAGCATTTGTGTCTGCAAGTATAATCTTTGCTAAAGTTGTTAATGGTCCATTAGTCAAAATGGTAATTTTAGATCCAAGATCAACAGATTCCACTATGGACTTCCAAACTTCTAGTGCTAGTGGTTGTCTAAGATGTGGGAAGTCAGTAGTCCGAGGAGCTCCAAACTCCACGAAATTTTCTGCTGTATACCTGCAAAAACATGATGACTTATAAATCCATCTATTACAGCAATTTGGGTTGTCTCTTATCACAAACCGGATCCAATAGATCAAATCAAAAGGTTTGACTAAAAGAGGAACGGGTCAAACGGGTGGAAAGACGCCCAAAATCTGTTTTTAGTGCATACCACCTCTGATATAACAATCTTTCCAAGAGTTAAGTTTTACTGTAATAATACTGCTTTGTAACCATAATTAATGCGTTAAATATATATCAAGAAATAGACAATAAAAAGTTTTCATAATGATCAGTTTGAACTCAAACCTATTTTGATTCAATTTGCTTCATTAAGAAAACAAACGAATACAACTTGTAAATGGTTTTTTTGTTTTTTTAAAAGAAAAAAAAAACTTGCAGGTACCTTCTCGGGCTTCTTGGTAGATCACGCGCAAGTCCAAAGAGAGTGTCAGAATCTAAAAAGCCACCACTACCATGCTGGATAGCCTTCGAGTACTTGCAGTTGCCAACACTAGGGTCATTCGGGTAAGATTGGTTTAAGCCAAATGAATCCCCTAAACCAACAATAATGTCATCACGACCCATCATATGTAGCAAATCATAGATTACATCTATTGTTGCTGCATTTGCCCACCCTGTTGGAGTTACTAGTATCGCCTGGGATAAAGCATTAAATAAAGTAATGCACATATGATTCTCATATTTACAAGTATTATATAAATAATAAAGATACATAATTTTACAGCATTTAATGATAAAGATCATGGTACCTTAAGATTTATCGTCTCCACGGGTACTTTGAGGAGATAAAAGAGAGCCAAAAAATCTCCTGCACTCATATCCATGTCAAAAACGACTATTTTTCCTAGTTCTTTTCCTTCAAAATCTGGTTTGTTGAGAACTTCCTTGTAATGAGGAAATTGAGATGTAAAGTTGAATCTGCCTTTATTTTGAGGTCGGTTTAGTACCTAATAAAAGACAACAGAATGTGATAGTGTGTAGCCGGTTAATGAGCTAAATATAAGCTTAGTATATCAAAAATAATATCAATCTGCATAATAAAGATGGAAAGAAGGGCGGGTCTGGTAACGGGTCAAAACGACTCAGGAGAAAATGAGTCGTAAACACTATTGGAATATTATTTGAAAACGCTTTTATAATTATTTGTTATGAATTTATGATCACAGAAATCTGAGAGTCGTGTAAACACTTTCAGATCGAAGTATTTCGATGGTTCTATCGAAATCTTTAATCGGATAAAACTCAGATTTTGAAACGAGAATATGTTTTTGATGTTATGAAAACAGAACCAGAGATTGTGATAATTATCTGACCAACAAAACTGATTTTTCGGTTATAACTGCATAGCAGTTAGTTTAACTACCAAATCAGTTAAATAAAAGGGGCCAAAAAACAAGTCCATATCCGGGAATTTTATTTCCAGGTGCATTTTTTAACATAGCACTTTATAACAAATAATTTTTTTTAACATAGCTCGACCCCAGCCAGGGGCGCTGCCCCTTGGACCCTGCCAGGGGCTGCCGCCCCTTGGACCCTGCTACCAGGGGCGCTGTTCCCCTCCCGGATAACCCCGTCATAACGGGGCTTCGCCCCGAATGATATTCATTAATAACGCTCATACAAGTGTGCACTACGCTCAACCCACGCATTGTTGGTACATTTTTTCTATGATGTACACATTGGTCACCAAGTCAATCCATACACTTTAAAATCATATTGGGTGACGAAAAATCACCAACAAATCCTCCCCCATTTAGTGTAATCTTGATTAACTTAAAGCAAACTCATACACAAACAACAACTGATGACATAAATGAACTATCGTGACGTAGTTGAAATTTCAATTTAGTACATTAGCATTCCAAATATTTGAATTATCAGGGTGTCCTAAAGGATTGAAAACTCTTTTTATTCTTAGTGAATACTATGAGATAATTATACAAACAGTTTACACATTCAACATGTTTACTTGACACTATGTTTTACTCGCTTGTTTGTCCCTATCACTTAATATGCATTTCAAAGCCAAGTCTCAAGCTTCTTGAACGCAGCTAAACTTCATGCTCATATAGGTAGTTTTTTACTCTTGCACCTGCACATGCTCTATTTGTCACTAAAAAACGTTAAGTTAAGAAATATAATTTTATCATCCCTTAAATCTGCCAAGTTTCAACACATTACGTGGGATGATGTAATTATGTGTTCCAAACTCCAAAGATTATCAGCTCTCCTCATGAATTCAGCATAGTGCATCTTCGTTTTTAGTTGGGAATTGGGTATCTTGATTACTACAGGATTTAAATTAGGTGGGACTTTAAAACCACATCCCAATAGCCGCCTTGCGTACGAGATCTCATGCTAATCTCTTTTGGTTAAATGGTCGGCTAAATTCAATTGGAGTTCTTACTAACGCCTCAGATATACACCATTCATGATAAGATCACGATTCATACTATGTCTAACAACACAAGTGTCTAGTCTTGCCATTGTTCACTTGACTTAAGCCTTTAGCCAGGTAGCAGCACTATCACATATGATAGAAATGGTAGATATCAGTTTAAGCCATAAAGGAATTTCATAGATTAAATTTATCTAAACCACTCTGCTTTCATTAACAGCAGCAGCCAAATGCCACAAATTCAGACTCTATGGTTGGCCTGTAATACTTGTTTGTTCTTTGAAGACAAGAAATTAGCACCTCCTCTCACAAAAGAAGAATACCCAACCACTCGTAGTTGCTAGTGGGATCATCTATTTTTTTATTCCCGACTGCATCGGAAAATAACCTTGTATACAGAAGGATACCAATTATAAGTCAAAACCATATCCATGGTTCCTTTCAAATGCTTAAATACTCGTCCCAGAGTTGCCAATGTATGTGCACTAGGATTGATAGTTGTACCCTACTTAGCTTTCCTAAAGCAAAAGCTATATCTTGGCATAGTGTAATCATGGCATTACATAAGACATCAATAGCTCTAGATTATTCTAACTGTGACTCTGGAGTTCCTTTTTTAGGTCGAAAAACCCCTTCACTGTAGGATCTTCCAGGGGTAACATACAGCGAGAACAATTAGCAAAGTTAAACTTTGTCAGTATCTTCTCAATATAATGAGATTGAGAAATAGAGATACCATTGTTTCCTCGTTTGATTCTACACCACATTATCAAACTTTTGATGCCATTGTTTTGGTGCTTGTTTCAGACCATACAATGATTTCTTCAATTTACATACCTTGCTTTCATGTCCAGGCATCACAAACCCTTTAGGTTGTTTCATGTAAATTTTATACTCATCCAAATCACCATTTAAGAATGCATTTTCACATTATTGGTGAATAACCAAATCATGTATAGCTGCAAGAAGCTTATAACAACAATCTAATAGTGGAAATCCTAGCAACAGGAGCATAAGTATGAAAGAAGTCAATTCCCTCCTTTTGTCTAAAGCCTTGGATAACCAATCTGGCTTCTT
The DNA here is from genome assembly GCA_026074375.1 of Tanacetum coccineum. Taxonomy (NCBI): domain Eukaryota; kingdom Viridiplantae; phylum Streptophyta; class Magnoliopsida; order Asterales; family Asteraceae; genus Tanacetum; species Tanacetum coccineum. Next base: position 16,509 of record BQNB010121784.1, read on the forward strand.
TATTTAATCTATGCTTACCGTCCTTCCACTTTCATATTCCTTTTTATGATCTTTTTACACCCTTATGCTTTGCATACAGGAGGAAAATTAGTTATTCCCAAAGTATCATTATGCCTTGATCGGAATCAATTTCACTATGTAACTGCTTCTTTCAAAATGACATCCTAGAAGCCCATTGCTTCAACTCAAGTCTTGGATCCTCCTCATAATGAAACAATATTTAACGTTGAGAGAAAGTCTTATCTCCTTGTTCCTTCAACCAAATATAATGTTGAAAATGGACACAAAAGACTTAGCTTTTAATGGTTCTAGTGCGTTTTCTTAGGAACAGAGGGACCAGTACATCATCAGTACCTTCAACCTCTCATCTTTCAGCTATTTACTTGAAGATGGGTTTTAAGCATAACCTCTTGGTTCTAGGTATAGACGTTAAAACCGTTCTTCATCAAAAAATAGATCTCTGACTCTATTATAGAGTTCACCGACCATTAATCATTAGGTTCTATAACTAAAAACCTATAACACTTGGAATGTCAGCATTACCTAATGAGATTACAATCTATACCTTCTCACCAGATTCTGTCATTTTGGGTTCAGTTAGCCTTACACGCTTTACAGCACACAAAACCCTCAATAAGTCAAATTGGTAACCTTATTGGTCCAATATTTCATAAGGGGTTTGTTTACTATTTTGTTTGGTTTTATCTCTAAATATAACAGGCTGTCAACAATATCTCACCCCAAAACCCTTCACTTAGTCTGAATAGAGATAAACATGGAATTCCATTTCCTTGATGTCCTATTCTTCCTTTCAGCCACCCCATTCTGTTGTGGTGTGTTAGGGAGACGTGTTTGACTGTATCTATACCAGTTGATTGGAAATAAACTGGATCATAATACTCACCACCCCTATCAGTACGCAATACTTTTATTAAATCTTGTCTTTGAAGTTCTACTTCTTGTTTATAAATTTTAAATTTATCTAAAGCTTCATATTTCGATGCAATAGATAGTCATAACATATCTAGAAGCAATCATCAATAAAAGTAAGGGACTTACATATTATGTCCTAGTGAAGGATTGGCACTGAAAATCACAACAAATCAATATGTATGAGATCTTATACTCTTGCTTTCTCGGTTAACACCCTTTAAGGGTTGTCTAGTAATCTTTGTTAACATCATGTTTTGTAACTATCATGTGTCATGTCAAAAGCAGTCATTAACTCTATATTTTGAATATCACCTCTATTCTCTTGTATATGAACATGTCCTAGTCTAGCATGCCATATTCAGATTTTGACTTAAACTATGTACTATTGATAGAAGTATATCATATAAGCCAAAGCATTATCATAAGGATATTTAGATTTAATCTAATCATACCATTAATTACATAAAACCAAATCCAACAATTGAAACCTTGTCTTGACAAGATATTATTGTCACTTTCCAACACTTGTTTGTAGCCACTCTTATTAAACACAAATTTCAAAAACTAGATTCTTTCGAATCCCATGGTACCTACATTACATTTTTCTTTAAAATAAAGTTTTTTCCAGAGTGAAAGTCAAGATAACGCACCCTTATTCTTTTATTGGTTCAGTTGCAAGTTTCTCTCCCCTCCCTTACAAACGATCCATCTTTCAATCGATTTACAGGACTTGTAACCAACGAAGATCCTTGCAACAATGACTTGTTGCACTACGATTCAACCCACCAAGCAACTTCATCATCTGAACATAAAAGGCATCAGAACTACAGCAACATAATGTAAAACATTATAAATTTTTTTCTGCCTAAATCAGAATCATAACCTTGTGCTTTTCTAGGATCCTAAGACCCATTTGGAACCAAGCGCCATCCTTGAGCCCTTACGAGATCGGAGCGAAATCCTTTTTCTTTAGGACCAGGTTGTTACTTTTCCAATCATGTCATTGTGTAACCTTCTTGTTGGCCAATTTATCATCCCACTTTTGAACTTTCTTTTTGTTCTTATTGTTTGTGGAATTTTTGTCTCATCTCTTCAAACCATGTTGACCAGAAGATGATTCCATTTTGGTTTTTATCCTTTAGGATTATTATCAAGTTACTGATTTCTTAATCCTGCAAAATTGTAGATGACTACCAAGTTGCAACCAATTGAACTCTTCCTTTTTATGTTTCAAAAACATGTTTTGAATTTCTTTCCTGGAATGGGAGAGGCCAGTTTATCAATGATAACGGCATACTGAGTGGCCTCATCCATCATTAATATTGTGTTTGCGGTTATACTGTCACAGAATCCTGAACATTTCATGAAATTGTTCATGCTGGCTTTGGTATCAACCATTTGTAATTCAGAAAATTACTCACAAGAAACTTCTTTAAGAAGCTCTTCTGCCATGTATTTGGATTCTAGGGACTCCCATAGGCTTTTGCAGATCCAACGTTTGGATAGATATCTAATAGGGAATCAGACATTACCGTTTAGTAATGTGACCACGCATATGTATTGTCGTTCTCCCACTTCATATCTTCTAGTCGCCTCAAAGTTTCATTCTGGCACCATAGGGGACTGGGTGTACTCAGAACGTACACTAACTTTCAGTTGTGGTAAGCAGAAAGTGCTCTTCTTTTGCAGGACCGAAAAAGTCCTGCCCTTCGATAACTTATTCCAAAACTTAGCTGAACCTACTCGTCAATCCTTCTTAAGATCTCGGTTGTATGATTCAACAGTACCTTCGATCTGTGTATGAATTTACTGATCAAGAAAATATGAGAGTGTGTAAACACTTTCAGATCGAAGTATTTCGTTGATTCTATCGAAATCTTTTAATCGGATATTTTTTAACTCTGATTTTGAAACCGAGAATATGATTTTTGTTGTTATGAAAACAGAAACCAGAGTTTGTGATAATATCTGACAACAAACTGATTTTCGGTTAATAACTGCATAGCTGTTAGTTTAACTGCCAAATCAGTTAAATAAAAGGGGCCAAAAAACAAGTCCATATCCGGGAATTTTATTTCCAAGTGCATTTTTTAACATAGCACTTTATACCAAATAAATTTTTTTAACATAGCTCGACCCCAGCCAGGGGCGCTGCCCCTTGGACCCTGCCAGGGGCTGCCGCCCCTTGGACCCTGCTACCAGGGGCGCTGCCCCCGGACCCCCGTCATACGGGGCTTTGCCCCGAATGATAATCATAATAACGCCATACAAGTGTGCACTCCGCACAACCCTGGCTTGTTGAACATTTATCATGATTACACATACTCAGGAAAAAATGAGTCGTAAACACTATTGGAATATTATTTGAAAACGCTTTTATAATTATCTGTATGTTACCTCTGGTTGGAAAATCCGTAAATATTAACTTTCAACTTTGAACACATTCGCCCGATTCCTTTTAGCTAACTTTTGTTATGCGAACCATTTTACCCGTTTGAGGTAACACCCAATCCATCTACAAGCAAATGGTTTTAATAAACTTACGTCCAAAAAACTTATGAAAAATTCTCTATCCAGGGAACTACTCTTGTCACGGTTTTGCTTTGCCTTCGTAGCAACCCTTACACGCACTGAATCTGGTCCATTGACTCTCTCTGTGAAACCATCCTGGTTCTATAGTTTTAGTATCTAGGTAGTTGAAAAAAATGTTATAACGATAGGCATAGTTATTAACCAACATATAAAATTCCCATTACTGTCAATATATCGGAGTTTTTCTTTCAAGTTCGTTAAAGAAACTAAAATCACACAATATCTTGTTAAATGAATTACCTTACATCTTCCATTATTTTGGAGGCAAAATGGATCTTGAATGCCTGTTTGAACATGACCACTATGAACTCCGTTTTTTGTTAAGTTGGATTTTGGAACCTCGTGACCATCAAAGAAACTATTTGA
>BQNB010121785.1:0-20398 GCA_026074375.1 Tanacetum coccineum
TTTCCTCACACGTCCAAGGATGAGAGAGATCATCTTCGTAGGTGTTTGACTTGTGCCTCTTTGATTTGGATTTCTAGTGACCTCCCTCGCTGTCTTCACTCTTCGAATATCTGCTGGTTCCTCGGGGCGATGCGCCCCTGTGATGATGCTTCCTTGGTTGCACCTCGGTTCCCTTCGCGTGGGGACTCTGGTGGCGGCTGTCAGAACCACCCTCCTTTCGCGGCCTGGCCCAGGTGAAGGAGGTCTATTTCGTCTGAGTCTTCTGAAGACACTAGCAATTGGTGACGGGCTTCGGGAGTGCTTACTTCCATGCCTCCTTCTTAGCTCTGTTCGGGCGGTTGGCGTCTTGGATTCGGAGTAATGCGACTCTTCATGATTTCTTGGATTTCTTCCGGATTCATCACCGTAGAGTAGGCGTGGCTTTACCGCGTTGAGCTTATCTTGCTGCTCTTTTCTTTTTGCATTTTTTCAGCAATGAGCGGCAACAGTTGGTGGTAGTTTTTGTCGCACAATTCTCTTAGGACCTCGTCAGACGTAGGCTCCTCGAGACCTTGTGGGCCACTTCTTCCCCCGGTGTTCCGCACGGCGGACGTGGGAATGGTTGGGGTGTGCTGTTCGCGAGTGCTCATGATGAGTATTTTAGAAAACGTGGTTGTGTTCGGGTCCCACGGATGGCGCCACTTGTTAGTACAAAATAAGTGTCGGGCTAAGAATAGGGCTCAAATCCTTCGTTGGGCCAGGCCTTCGAATGATTTGGGTATCAGATCTTGTACTAGAGCAAGCGAGGTGAGATGACTTCCTGCACAATCAAATAAAAACCGTTAGCCTTACCGTGGGGACGGACCCCACGATTAGACTTCGGTGTGAGAGTAAGTAAAAATGTAGAGAGAGAAAATGTGTGTATGTAGAGTGAGAAAATTATACTGTTCATTGTGTCATAGGGTCCATTTTATAAGCGAGTGAAATATTAGGGTTTCTTAATATTTCGTTTGTTTCGTTAGTGGTCGGAGTGGGTCCCTTGTCGGGCAAGGTTCCGTAGTAATCGTGTGTACGGATTCGTGTTTGGTTGTACGGAAATTGCAAGGGCATGCGTTTGTGTTTTGTCTTTTTCCGACGGGGGACGGGGAAAAAGTAAGGGCCTTATAGTATTAGGTTCCCGCTTTTCCGGTTTTTGCTGTGTTTTCCGGGGAGTTTTTACCAGTATGCAGGGGATTTGGGTTTTAGTTTTTTGGGGGGCCCATTTGGGACTGCTTTAAAAAAAGTTGGGGGGCCCGGCCCCAGGGATAAGGCCCATGACTGCTAAGTTGGGCCCAGAAGCCCAAGTGGCAGTGTGACCCAAGCCCGGAGGCTTGGTATACCTACTATACGTCATCATAAATATATATGCACAAGGTGTTGACTTTTCGTTTGAAATAGTGAATCATATAAGCTCTTTCATGTTACCATTTTGGCATTGAAGCCGCCAGTGTTTCCTTAAGATTGCCTGATTATTGGTATTCTGACTTGCTAATGCCGAACTATCTTGCGTCCAATCCAAAATAGATTCAGGAGGACCTGCCAAAAATTAATAGGTCCCCCCCCCCCATAAAAGGTTTGGAAAAAACAAGCAAAAGATTTAGATTTAAACATAATTTTTATTTTTTTTAATTGAAAAAAACCAAGCACCATTTTCCTTATGGTTGTTTTTTTCTACCTGAAGGTAAATTTTTTTTTTGGAGTTTTGAAAATATCAATCTTCCCCATCTTCCATGCACCCCCAACTATACCTGCAAAAACCAAAAAGAAAGAAATTGGAAAAAAAAATTATTTTGAGGTAAAAAAAAAATTTTTGGCAGGGGTCCCCCCCCCCGGCAGGTTTATTGGGTTAATGGGGTGTTTCCCCCCCAAAATGTTTTTTTAGCTGCCGGGACAAAGTCAGTTTTTACAAGTCAGTTTTCAGTATGGGTCGAAACGAATTGTGCCAGATTGGGTTGACATGTAAGTACAATGCATTAGTTATGATTACAAAACCACTATTATCACAAAAATTATCTAAATCTTTAAATAAAAACTATGTAAGATGTTTTGGGCCACATTTAATGAGTTTGACCTGCTCCCTTCTAACTAAAAAAAGTAGTGACCCTTTTTATGATAAAACACAATCCAAATCAGTCCACTTATTAATTATAATAATCTGGGTCAAAAATGCAACATCTAGGAGAAACCATGACATCCTGAAACAGATATATGTAGGGATGCTATGCAGGTCATCCATTGAATATCAACCCTATTTTGGTTCTCAAAGCCAAACTCACTCTATTTTTAAAATGTGATGAAATGCTTGTGCAAGTAACTTGAAATTTAAAACCCCAGCTAACGCATTTAAGGTCCAGTTAGGTGGTAAGTTAATCAAAAAGGAAGTTAACTTACTGACTTTCTTGATCTGATGAAGAAGCATTCCTTCCACTATCCATTCCAGGTTTATATTCAAAAGACACGTATTTATTTCCGGTCACAACTAGAGACTCCTGATGCTTCACATTAATTAAAGGTCATCAGTATTTCAATTCCAAAGCACATCCAAACACATGATAAGTAGTTCAAATTACAAGACATCGTCATATATGTAAAAAAGTTCCTTAAGACAAATGAAAATCAATACAAAAGCAAGCAAACACCCCACTACACCAATAAAATAATGCATGCACATGATCATAATGTACACTAAAGTTAAAAGGCATCACCATATTCTGTATTTTACGACCAAGTAAAGATTTGGAAAAAGTAAGCAAACACCTAGATATGCCGACAATATCAGCTCATAAAAGATACCTGATCAATAACAGATTCAATTTTTTCTTTCCAGATAAGCGCTTCCTGGATGTTAAAAGCCGCCATCTGAAACACGAATAATATGTCTATAGTTAACTTCTGGAAGTTGCAGTTGCAAGCAAAAAAGAGGTATTGTCAAATATACAAAAGCAACAAAAAAAGTGCCACTCCTTGTAAGCATATACATGGACACAGAGAACATAGACCTGACAAAGTAACACCCATTTGAAACATGATTTTGCATACTTGACTTGTAACATACTAAACAAAAGAGTAGTAATATTTACAATTAGACTATATCAACCACCTGAAATTGTAAAATTACCAAACGGAAAATTTGATAACATCTAATGCATTGTGTTCCAAAAAAATAGTCATGTTTGGTAGAGTTTCTACATCTATTATGCCATTTTTTGTTAATAAAGGTATGGTAGACTATAAAGATTTATCAACATCTATATTGATTGTAGTACTCCCCTTTCCTCACTGTTAGGTTCGTTCTAAGGGTTATTTCATTTGTTTCCAGATCATTCTGTTCTGGCCAAAGGAGTACCATGTCTGCTATATATCTAGCCTATATATGAGTAACAATGTAATAATCATTACAATCATATCAAAGCCACAGCTTAGTTTTTTGATAAATTATGTGATCTTCACGCATGATTTGGTCTCCCAACATGCTATGGACTTCAACTGTCATTTTATGATATGCAATTAAATATCATCATATGTTAATTTTCACATCATTCACCATGCCTACTTCCTAGATACAACATACTGAACAACAGGCAAATCAAAGAGGTTATAGAATTTTCTGTTGACCGAGTCAGCAAAGTCAAACATTCAATAGACAAGCCAATTTGACCCATTCAAGAAAAGGGGCTCATTTGACCAACCTAATCCGAACCAACCTTCTCAATTTGGCCATCATAGGATACCCTAATAAAAAGCATAAAATTTATTTAACAGCACCATGTTAGAGTCATATAGATAAGATCTTGCAATATATGCAACTAGGCTTGGACCTTAAGGTTTCCTTTCCTCAAACTGTAATGGTTATGAAAATACTTTTGGTTTACACAGACCCTGCATGTCAAGAACACTAATACAGCATTTATAAAGACTCATTCGGATTCATGTGCAAAAAACTATGCCAGAAATATCACTATTATAAATATCTGGAGACCCTATGAATCCTATTTATGGCCCTACTCCTAGGATCGAGGGTACGTACGCATTTCATTAATCATTACCTAAACCCTTCAGCAAGGGTAGGTCCATGATTGGCGCAGCTAGTCAAGATCTGACCAACCATACATTTACATTGTATAAATCAACTAACATGTTGCTCACTCAGGGTCTTCTGACGGGAACGTAATTTTTAGTTCCCCTTCACAACACCCAGAAGTCACACTTTGCATCATCAATGAGGAGCTTAAAACCCCACCCAGCTCATCAAATAGAAACAGGATCAATCTTGTGTTTGTTACTACCAAATTATCAATTAATTATGTCATAAAATATAACTTACATAATGCATTCACTATAATGTCTATAAGTCCCAACAAAAAAAGAGTCCTGAGCAGAATCTCCCAAGATGACTACTTAAAGTAAATTCATAGATCTCCGACCATCACTAGGTTACCAACACTGTGGTATATAGAATCCCAATATAATACAATAACCTGTAGCTTATCAAGAAAAGAAAAAAAGAAAACAATTAAGGGGTTGGCCTACTGGCATTCATTGGGTATGCCTTATGAAACATCAGGTCTCAATAGCTAAAGAATAAGGAGCAAAGATCATGTACTGTAATTCGATGGTATTTATCTTTCTTGTTGTAAATAGACAAAACGTACACCATCTGTTCCAAAAAGATACAACATTAGCATAATATGCCAACAACAAGTTTCTTAATGTTTTAATTATTGAAAAGTAAGCACAAAAACAGTAGTGATTAAACTAGAGATGATATAAATTTAAATATTAGATAATTTTCTTTTGTTTTCAAGGGTTTAGTTATTACTCTTGACTGTTCTTTAACCGAATGTACAGACTCCCTATTCTGTACTCGGTAATGTAATCTGTTAGGTGTAATAGTAAAAAACGTAGATGAAACAAGAAACGGGTATAGCATTTTTTATATTGAGTTGTACAATCCTGTTTTTCATGATCCTTGAGTTATAAGTATTCAAAAACGTACATTTAAAGTTAAGTTTTGTGGTTTGAAGGATTGAGATATTAGCTACTTTGTTATCAATTCCATTATAATTTGCATACTATCAATAACTAGATTGCGATAATAGAAGTGAATATGAGAAGCCTCATTCTTGTGTAAACAATGAGATGGCTAGTAATCTAAATACATGTATGATCATATATATATGATGACAATGTCATCATCTACATGGCCGAAGTGACAGTTTGGTCTGACAGTAATGATACAAGACATAATAATCGTAAACGTGTCGAGGCGGCCAAAAGTTATAAGTAAGAATCTAGTTAATGTCACAAAAAGAAGCTGAAACAAGAAAAGACTTGACTTGACTTACAAGTCCTTGTTGTACGTGTTTTTAGACCGCGATCCTCAACACGACAATTGCCATCAATAAGCAAAGTCTGAACAGGAAGCACATTATTATTATTATTATTGTGTTGAGGAGGCTTTGTTTTATTTATAATAAGCGAGCAAGGTGGAGTCAAGAAGGAAATATCTCATGTGTATAAATAAATGATCGACCAATCTTTCTCCTTCCTTCCGTATCTTACCACCCATCCTTCATACACTACTTTCGACGACATCCTTTCTTTCTTCAGATTCCAGTTAATCAAACTGATCCATCTGATTGAGCTAATCAGTAATCAGTCCAAGTAAACTCAAACTCAGTCAAGTTTAGTGTATTATTGTTTGATGTTTTACAGTAAAGTTTGATTTTTGGTTTTTGGTTCAATGGGATGCTGCTTCTAAGTTTGATATTGCCTGAAAATTTATCATAAAAATATATATGGATGTTTGAGTCGAGTTATTTAATAAACCACTTTTCCCTCACATACTGAGGGACAATTTTGAGCCGTTGATTACATATGATTAGATCAAATGATAAAAAACATGGAGGGACCAATGTTGCCAAATTTTGAAACATGACGGAAGGACTAAAAACGTAAATATTCAATGATTCCAACTACCTCCAATTTTCCTTCACAAAAAACACACACACCAGACACATTCTCTCTCTACACATCAAACCCTAACCAAAAAACCCAAAAATTTGCTAAAATTAATCGTGCAAATCACAAAATAAACACAAAAATGAAACAACGAACTAGTAAATCAACCGATCTTGAAAAAAAAATCGGTTCCAAACAAACATATTCATCTGTTTAAATATAAGTTGTGTTTTATTGATTTTTTCTTCAACCTGTTTGTTTCTAAGCATGTCACTGATCATTTCAAGGTTTTTGCTAGATGCTTAGTGATGATTTGAATAATCTTTGAAGTATCAAACTCTGATTGTGAATATCTGATTCCTTAGGTCCACAATAATGAATTGTATAACCATCAATAACTTCAATCATTTTTTGCAACTAGTTATTTGATATTGGTTCTGATTCTGTATTGTAGCTAAATGATTTTCAAAATGCACATCAAAACACCTTATTGTCATAACTTTGAGGTCTTTAAAGAGGAATTTGGTTACTATTTTACCATTAATGTTTGTTTGATTTTGCTTAGTATGATTGTTATAAGAATGTTGCAATGTGATATTGACTTCTTGGGGGCATTACAAGCCCTTATGCGTGGATTAACATTCACTAGTGATATTATATGACAATCATAAAAATAAGGTTAGTTTTTTATTCAAAATATGTAATATCACTAGTGATATTATATGACAATCATAAATATGAGGTTAGTTTTTTATTCAAAATATGTAATATCACTAGTGATATTATATGACAATCATAAAAAGGTGAGGTATAACATAACTGAAAAAGCTAAAACTAAAGTAACATGTAATATCACTAGTGATATTATATGAAAATCATAAAAAATGAGGATACTTTCTTATTCAAATATCACAAGTGATAATGCTCTTTATTTTAAAATTTTTATTACAGGAACTCTATGAGCTGATAGAAGAAAACATACAAAGCATTTTGATAGGTAAAGCTGAAATAGAAGATAAGATCAATGAGAACTTGATCAAATTTCCAAATGATGAAAGGCTGATTCAAATGAAGGAGATGATGAAGGAGATATTTAAAGAACCTTATATCCCAGAATACAACTCTTCTTCAGAAAGTGAATGTGATGATGACAAAGATGATAATTCAGTTGAAGAAGATCACGTTCAGATAGTAACATACAGAAGATCAACAAGAGGAAAGAAACAACCTGCACTACACTGATGAAGAAAACGATGAAAAAGGTGTTTCTCAATCAGAAGATGAGCTAAAGAACGATGAAAATACTGAATGTAGTGAAAAAAGGATGAACAGGAAACGGGGACTTACAAAAAAGATGAAGCTGATAACAATAATGAAGAAGAGATGGCAAATAAAAAGGCAACAAATAAAAAAACCAATGCTGAATTTGATCCTTTTGATGACCCAGAATTTGGGAAATACTATGTAGAAAATGAACATCTATTTGTTCCAACACAACCGAGAGCTGAAAAGAAGAAGGATCAAACAGATGATGAACAGTTAGAAAGTTTTTTTTGACAATGAAGAGGAAAATATAAGAAAAGCGCGTGAATTCTCCGCTGAGTTAAGAAAGAAAAATCAGCAGCAAGAACGAGAACGACAAAGAAAAGGCAAAAAAGAAAAGGATCAAATAGGATCATCTTCTCAGGACACTCCTGTTTTCGGCATAGATAATTCCCTCCAAGGTTCTCAGCCGACATTTGATCTCGGTGGAAGCCCAACGTATGAAAAAATGAAGATTATAACCGAAAAAGAAAAAGAAAAGGGGACTAAAATCCAAATATGTAAACAAGACGGTGGACCCAACCGTAGAACTTACAGAGAATGAGAAACTTTTGGGAAGAAGCATATTCAGTACACAAGAAGAGGAAGAGTAAGTGTCCATCTGTTTTTACTTATAGAATGTTGATCGTCACTTCAAACATCACTAGTGATATATCAATAGTATATTCAATCACTAGTGATATATCACTAGTGATATTGATAGAGATATAAGTGTGTTTGATATATCACTAGTGTATAAAAATATCATTATAGATATTATATCATCTTTTTTATCGAAATTCTTGTATTATTTTAAATTTTAAATATTTACATATTTTTATGAAAACAGGCATTCTTCCCAATCATTGCTCACGGCCATTACTACCTCATTGTTTTCAACCTCAAAACAGGAAAGCTGTGATAATAGACAACAGCGAATCCGATGCAACATACGAAGGGAAATATAAAGACAATTTTGAGTTTGTGGTAATAATTTTTTGTTCCTCTAAACTGATATTTTGTTCCTTTTGAGTGTAATATAATATCACAAGAGATATCACATGAATATATGCTGGTGTGTACTAATAACTAGCTATTAATTTCTACAGAGGAGCGTGTTTGGAAGGCACCTGTTGATGTATCAAAATTCAAATGCAGAAAAGATCTTGACAGTAACTAAAAAAGCAACAAACTTAAAAATGAAATGGAAGACAAAAGAAGAAAAAATAGATTGTGGTTTGTATATGATCATGCATATGGAGCTTTATGAAGGATCAACTGCAGCACAATGGAAAACAGGCTTGCTGCTTGAAAATGACAAAAATCATCGGATGCAGATGGATAACTTGAGATCAAGAATTGCAGCAAAAATATTACTACATGAAGTAAACATTTTTTAAGAAAAAGATGTCTGATTATTAAGACGACAAATTTGAGGTTTGCAGATAATATTTTTTGTTCCTCTAAATTGATATTTTGTTTCTTTTGAGTGCAATATTATATCACAAGAGATATCACATGAATATATGCTGGTCTGTACTAATAACTAGCTATTAATTTATACAGAGGATCGTGTTTGTAAAGCACTACGGTTGATGTATCAAAATTCAAATGCAGAACAGATCTTGGACAGTAACTAAATGTTTATAACATTTCTGATTTCAGTTAGTTGTTAATTATATCCCTAAAAATTAAAGCTTGATATCTATTGTTGCTGTCAATGTGTTTTTTCTTTTGGCAACTTATGAATAGGTTTATAGGATACGCCTCATTTTTTGATATCTTAGCTAATGGTAGTGTTGTTGTTTACCTTTACTTTTTGTTCATTGTTGAAGCATAGATAATGTAACACAGAGGGTGCTAATAAGAGCAATTCACAGAGTTGTATTAAAGTTTGTTTAATTAGGCATGGTTTTGGTGTATATATAATTAAGCATAGGTTTTAGTCAAGAGTATCATCTTCCCCACTGATTACATGGCATTGTGTATGCTTTTGGCTTAAGGTAAAATCCATTCAAGACTAAAATAATTCCTTGGGAGTTTTTTCTTGTCATAGAGTTTGCTGATTTGTAGGCAGTTTAGCCAAAAGATTGATATATGTCGATCTGATTATCTATAGACGCCCTATGTCTCATGCCAAACATTTTTTATTGGGCAATTTGTATAAAAACAGTTAAAGGGAGTTCTGAGCCTGATTAGTTCGTTACATCTAAGTTTTTTCTTGCTCATAAGATGTTTATGTATATTTCTCTTATTTGAGTTTTTGGTTTCTGATTGTTCGACATGGCATGATTTAATGAGAGACAATTGGTTATGTTTCGTTCCTCAATAGTTTATCATTATACCTTATTAGCTCTATAAAGACCTAGTATATTTATTTAGATTGCGAAAGCAACTTTTTTATTAACATGAAGACGTTTTGTTCTGCCTCCTACCCTTATTTAATCAGGTCCACAACTTGGTAGGTATTAAAGTAAAAAAAAATATTGTTTGCTTTTAAATTGGAAAAGCTAGAAGCTGCAAAGAAGAATAAACAAGTTGCTGCAAAAAAAGCTGCTAAGAATAAAAAAAGGAAAAAGCTGAAAAGGAAGCCGCTGAAAAGATGCAAGCTGAAATGTAGAAAGCTGCAGCAAAGAAGAGGGAAGAAGCTGCTAAAAAATCAGAAAAAGAAGCAAAGGAAAAAGCGTAAAAAAAGCGTAAAAAAAGCTGCAGAAAACGCTAAAAGGGAAAAGATAGAAGCTGCAAAGAAGAATAAACATGTTGTTGAAAAAGAAAAAAAGGAAATAGCTGAAAAGGATAGCTTTGAAAAAAATCTGTTGAAGAATCAAGCTGAAATGCAAAAAGCTGTAGCAAAGAAGAGTGAAGAAGCTGAAATGCAAGTTAAAAAATAAAATGCAAAAAGATGCAGAGGCAAAAAACAATCTTATGCAAAAAAGAAGGAAAAAAATAAAGCTGAAGCGACTGCTGAGAAAGGTAAAAAAATAAGCTACAACAGCTCCTAAATGTTTTGAAAGCCAAAAATTGCAACAAAATATGTTTGGAAAAGGGCAAGAAAGTGCAAAAAACCCAAAGAAAAGAGGATAACAAAACCATCATTGTACTTGAAATCACCATTCATGAATAAAATGTGAAACCACAAGATAAATTACATAAATGGAAATCCTTGTGCGAGAATTGTAATTTGCATAGCAACAGACATAAGTTAAAAAAGCCTACATATTTAATGATTTTTCTTACCATAAATCAATGATATCTGCCACTCATAATATGATTAAAAAAAGAACAAAATGTTAGCAAATACATAAGAGATCTATTTAAAATGTACTAAAAAAATCTAACAACATAATCATTGAAATTTGTTTTTGCAGTGAATTGGTCTTGATGACGGAAAAGAACAATAGCCCACAGAAAAGAGATGCAAAGTCACACCACCTGGCATGAGATAGATAAACAGATAATCAACCACTTTGGTTACCATGTTTGAATTTAAGGAAAGGATTAAGAGCTGATTGGAAAAGGGATTTGAAGAGAGCGTACTTTCCACACAGTGGTAAGTTTGTTTTAGTTTTAAAAAATAATAGAAAAATAAATCCAAGTTTTATAACTTAAATAACAAATATTTTAATTTTTTTTCTTTGCTTTTTTCTATTGTGATAAAACAAATACAAACAGTTGTTGAATGAAGAGAAGGATCAAGCAAAGGAATACGAGTCTTTTGAAAATGTGATCAAAAATCAAATGAATGTTTCAGGATCAAAGAAGAAGATGAAAGACGTATAGCTTACATTTTTTCCAACATTTGCTGCTGACGGTCAATATTAAGTAATAGTTTTCAACCTTTTGAAAGCTAATGCGGTAATATTGGAAAATCAAAAAGATGACAACTACATTAGGTACAAAGAGGTCTTTGATTCAGTGGTAAGCAATTTCATATATACTGAATATTGTTATTTAATATATAGAATAATATCACAAGAGATTATATATTGTATAAGTGTTTTTATTTCTTAATTTTTGTAGAAAGTTTTGGTCCTCAAATACTTTCAAAAACATCAACATCCATGTGTTGAGAAACTTTCAAACTATAAACAAGCCAAAGCCTTGAAACTGAAGTGAAAAACAATTAAAACCAAGATTGACAGTGGCTTTATATCACATGATGTACATGGAACTGTGTCAACGAGAATGAGCAACCAAAATTAAGAAAACTGACATCGTTCCGAGAAAACAACAAAGATATGACATCCTATCACAAAATTGAAAGCATGAGAAATAGATATACTACAAAAATTTCTGATGCATGAAATGAATACAAAAAGAGGATCGATGTCAGGATATGCAAAGAAGTTTTCAGAAGACAACAAAGATGAAGAAAAAGTTAAGAAGATGGTTCAAGATGCTATGAGCAGAAAAAAAAGAAAATTTAAGAATTTTCTTCTGATGCGTGTTAATATGTGTCATGTGATGATATCACTTAAAACAAATTCAACTTTTTGGTATGAAAAACTTATGGTATGAAATAGATGGTAGTTTTACTTTTGAATTTTGATGCTTATGAAAAGTAAGTTTAACTAGTTACTGGTTTTTCTTTTGTGGTATTGATGAAATAGAATTGAGAAGAAAGATTGATACTTTAAATGCTTTATCACAAGTGATATTCCCTTGATATAAATATCTCATACAATACATTAAACTTAATAAATTTTCTTTTGACAAGAAAAATTGATAGTTTAAATGCTTTATCACAAGTGATATTCCCTTAACAAAGAAGATTGATAGTTTAAATGCTTTATCACAAGTGATATTCCCTTGACAAGAAAGATTGATATTTTAAATGCTTTATCACACGTGATATTCCCTTGATATAGCTATCTCAGACAATATATTAAGTTTTACTCAAGACTTATTTATAACAGAAGATACATTGTTATATCACAAGTGATATTCCCTTGACAAGAAAGATTGATAGTTTAGATGCTTTATCACAAGTGATATTCCCTTGACAAGAAAGATTGATAGTTTAAATGCTTTATCACAAGTGATATTCCCTTGATATAACTATCTCAAACAATATATTAAATTTTACTAAAGACTTATTTATAACAGAAGATACATTGCTATATCACAAGTGATACAACTGTATTTTATTAAAGATAAAACCTTAAAAAAAGGCAAACGATACATAGAAATAATTCTTACATCCTAATAAAGAAATTACATTATTCTTAGATCCATTATCTTAAATCCTCACATCCTTGATTTCAATTGACTGCATATCCAACTACATTCCAACTTATCTTGTATTCATTTCTTGTAAAAACATTGAATTAGACATAATGTCTACATTTCTTAATAGCATTGAAACAAACTAAATTATATACTAATAAATTAAACAAGTTTACCCTGACCTCCTGTGTTTGCTTGAAGATGCCACATTAATAGCGGGAGCATTAACAGCTTTTAAAGCAAGAACACAGTTAGTAACTTTAACCTGAGTTTTTATGGGTATCCGAAATGATGTTGTTGGTGCGTCGCGAGCTCTAAGAAAAAGCACACATCTAGTCATGGCTATTTTTCTATAACCTCTTGAAGTTGAACCAGATTGTTGTTTCTTGACATGCTGTTCTTCTTAACTCTAATCATTAGTGTCGTCATCATCACTGTCGTCATCGGTGGTTGAGAATGGTACGTCACCAATTAATTAATTTGTTCATTAGTAGAGAGATCATCATCATCCAATGATATTACTATAACCCGTGCATTAAAAAACTACATGACAATAATATTTATAAGCTAAACAAATGGATTCTAGACTAGTAGAACAGATTATGGGTATGAGTTATAAAAATGTAATATACACTAATTTAATGCATTCAAAACAACTTGATGCACATCAAGAACTTAAACACTAACAATAAGCATAAATGTAATGTAAACTAACCTTTCACAAGCTTTGGTTTCATGTTCACTCTTTCTAACAAGTCATTATATACAATACCAACGATTGACTCGTCATGGACCCACCATTTCTCATATTTAGCTAGAATATACTCATAATGATCATTGGTTATCACAACTTTTGAAAAATCCTTCCCATCTCCCATTGTTATTCTACTAAGAGAAACTAATGAGTGGATAGAAAAAGAAGATGAACGAACCTAAAAAGATGAGCATATTTATGGAGTAAATCAAATTATCCTTTCCTAATGTAATGGAATAAACTTATCATTTCCAATAGTGATGGCATCAACATATCCTTTCCTACAGTTACAAAAAAGTTGACATGATTGATGACAAAAAGTTAATAATTTAAATAATTTATCTTTAGTGATAAATGAAAACTTCATTCATAATTTCAATAACCATTATCTCTTTAACTCAACTGATTTTATACCTTTGCAATATTATATCACAATATATAAATGATTGTGAATGACAAAAAAAAAATGATAAGCATACGATAGTTTTTGTTTGACCAGAAGATCACAATACGTAGTATTTGATTATTGTTAAATCACAAAGATTAGCATAAAGCATTAGTTTCTCCAACTACCGATGAAAAACACAAAAAAAAACTAAATGTTCACTTCACTATTTAAGAGTATCATCCATCAATTTTTTTTCCCTTTGCCCTCAAATTTGGCAAAACTTCCAATAGTTGGTACCCTTAATGGATATCCAGGCGGAGGAGCTGGAAAGTCTTTAGACTTGTCATTTTGAACATTTCTTTTCCCTTTCATATCATGCTCTGCAACACTTCCAACTGTTGGCACACTCGGTGAAAATCCAGGTGCAGGAGTTCGAACATCTTTAGACTTTGAAGGTCTTGACTTTGAAGCTTTAGACTTGCGAGCAGTTCACTTGTTAAATTTAAATTCAGCAACATCTGGATCACTTCCATCTTCATACCATTGTAATAAAAATTTGTATGGGCCTTTACTAGAAACTATATCATGGGAACGTGTGTTGGAATCTGTGTCGGAGCTTGAGTCGGAACTTGTGTCAGAATCAATTGTTTCTGCAAAACTCAATGATGCAAAAATCAACAGAAAAAAATTACTATGATCTTTTATTTATTGAAACAAAAAAAATTACTATAATAACCGTTAAATTGAAACAAAAAAAACCCTAAATCTTTTATCCTATGATCTTTCATTAATTGATAGATTTGTAACATAATAAGAAGAATCTTACCCATAGTATAACAACAATTAACTTACCACTATCATTCTTCATGTTTGATCAAAGTGCAATTCAAATTTTTATTAAGTTATTAATGGGTTGGTAAGAGAGAAATTGGTGGATAATGAAATCACGATTATGTGATGTAAATTTTTTTGGTAAGTGTTAAATAGTGGAAAAAGTTAACAGTAAAATATAAATAACTTTTGATATAACTTGTGATATCATAAGAGATATCATTTGTGATATCACATGCAAAAGGTATAATATTCAAATCAACATTTAGGCAACTAAAAAATAACTTTAAATAACATTTTAAAATATAGAGGGACCATAACTGTAAGTAATAGTCACGGATATCCATCACACCAACCCTTCTCAAAAACACATTTCACAAACACACTCTGTCTCTAAGCCCTAAATCGGCAAAAACACATTTCACAAACATGGGGCTACGTCAATCTAAACAAAAAATGGAAGCATCAACATCTAAACACGTGGATACATCTCGAGTAAAGATTAAAGAAGAACCTATTGAAGATCCTGTTGAAAGTAAGAAGTTATTTGTTATCTACCAATCATTTTTGATTTTCAGATGTTATTTTATATTTTATATTGATTCAAATATTATTTATTAGGTTTTTTATTTTTTTATTCACTTTATTTGTAATAGATTAATTTTATTATTAAATAATCATTATTAGTTCATTTTGTTTTAATGTTATTGTGATAATATGAGAGATTATTGCCGTTCAAAAAAAATATATCTACATAAATGAGAGATTAGAAGTTAAGTTTATAAATTTATTCTGGATTTTGGGTCGTTAATGAGGGTAAAATATGATTTAGCGACTCGTTATTAATTAGGATAGAACAGGCTTGTTAGTGATATCAATTGTGATATAACTTGTAATATAACATGAGGTATTACTTGTGATATCACATGTCTTAAAACAGGGATATATAACATCATTTGTTATATATGTGATATGACTTGTGATATCACTTATGATATCACATGTGATATCACATGCGATATAACTTGTGATATTACTTATGATATAACTTGAGGTATTACTTGTGATATCACTTGTGATATCACATGTCATATAACAGGGATATATAACATCATTTGTTATATATCATTTGTGATATGACTTGTGATATCACGTGTTATATAGTTGTGATATAACTTCTCATATAACTTCTAATGCAAATGCAAATAGGCCTAAATCAAAAAGAAAGAAGAAACTGCCAAGATTTGAATGTAAGAAAAAATATGCTCCACGTATGGTTATGAATTAAGCATGGTTGGCTTCAAATGAAAAATATCTTCAAAGAAAAGCTGAAAAAGATTCAAAGCGAAAAAGAAAACGTGAAGATAAAATATCACCTGGTAGATGGACAAGAAGTAATGAAACATAACTCTTGGCTGAGAAGCATAAAAGAATTAAAAAACAGCATGCAGATACTCAACAAAATAGAAAAAATGAGTATAAAGGAAAAGAAGAAGTTGTTGATGTTAAAGAAGAGAGTGAAATGAATGAAAGACCTAAGAAACAAAAACAGGCATAAACTGAAAAAAAGAAAAATCCAGAAGAAAGTAAAAGAGAAGGTAGTTGATGTAGGAGACGAAAGTGTAACGAATGAAAGAGTTCTGAAACAAAGTTTTAATAAAGTCTTGAAAGGACGCGCAACTGTTAGGCCACTATTTGAAGCAATGTGTGGATTAAGTCCTCAAAGGAAAAGGGTAGTTACGAAGATGGGTTTTGGAGACTTAATTGATTTTCCGATAGTTGAAACACCAACCAAATTGGCTTTCTATGTCATTGAGATACTTAACACAAGAAGAATGACTTTATAGTGTCCACTGGGAGACATAATCATTACTCCAAAAACAGTAAAAGAAGTTCTTGGACTGCTATTGAGGAAAAGGAAACTGGAGAGAGAAGGACGAAGAGAGTACAATGATCCATTCTTGCTAGAATGGAAAGATCAATTCAAAAATGTCAAAAACATAATAAAAGCTTTATCTGAAGGGGTTTGATAATCATGTGACACAAAAAAACACTGATTCCATGTTGAGAGAACATTCTCACATGGATGCAAACACATTAGGAAGTGTGACTGACAGCCAACTTGAAATTTACACTGTTGAAGAATGAGGATTTGAAGGAGATGATGTAAGCGATATTGCACTGGTCTCCATAACATCCTATAATGTGCAATGAGTCGAAAACTTGATTGTCAAAAAAAGAAAAAGAAGGAGTATACTATGGACCACTGATGTTTTTGATGTAAGTTAATAAAATTTAATTTTTAAATTTTATGTTTAAGAAAACAATTTAGATCTGATTATTAATGTATTAATTTGATAATTTTTTCATGAAACAGCTTACTTATGATATGTTGAAAGTCAATAGAAGAGTATCGGCATTCAAAAGCTAGAACACAAGGCTTTTGAAAAAAAACAGGTATCTAAACTTGAAAATGACTGTATGGGAATTGGAGAAATAATTAAAGAAGATGTAGGTGAACAAGAAGAAACATAACAAAAGGAGGTGAGTTGTAACAAAATAATTTGTTCTTTTATAACTATTAATCACGAATGATAAAATACATACATAACATATTTGAAAAAACTAAAAGCAAAGTAATATGTAATATCACTAGTGATATTATATGACAATCATAAAAATGAGGTTAGTTTTTTATTCAAAAAAAAGTAATATGTAATATCAATAGTGATCTTATATGAGAATCATAAAAATAAGGTTAGTTTTTTATTCAAAATATTTAATATCACTAGTGATATTATATGACAATCATAAAAATGAAGTTAGTTTTTTATTCAAAATTTGTAATATCACTAGTGATATTATATGAAAATTAAAAAACAAAAGGTTATGTTTTTATTCAAACATATGTAATATCGACTAAGATATGAATATGACATCATGAAAAATGAGGTTAGTTTTTTATTCAAAAACAAAGTAATATGTAATATCAATAGTGATATTATAAGACAATCATAAAAATAAGGTTAGTTTTTTTATTCAAAATATGTAATCTCACTAGTGATATTATATGACAATCATAAAAAGGTGAGGTATAACATATCTAAAAAAAGTAAAACTAAAGTAACATGTAATATCGCTAGTGATATTATATGGAAATCATAAAAAATGAGAATACTTTTTTTCAAATCGACAAGTGGTAAATGAATCTTTATTTTAAAAATTTATTGTATGAACTATATGAGCTGATAGAAGAAGGCATACAAAGCATTTTGATAGGTAAAGCAGAAATAGAAGATAAGATCAATGAGAACTTGATCAAATTTGAAAATGATGAAAGGCTGATTCTAATGAAGGAGAGGATGAAGGAGATTTTTAAAGATCCTTATATCCCAGAATATAAATCGTCTTCAGAAAGTGAATGTGATGATGACGAAGATGATAATTCACAAGTTGGAGATGAGAATGACAAGAGTTATGGAACTCAAACAGAATCAGTTGAAGAAGATCACGTTCAGAAACAGAAGCTCAACAAGAGGAAAGAAACAACCTGCACTACACTAATGAAGAAAACGATGAAGAAGGTGTTTCTCAATCAGAAGATGAGCTAATAAAGGATGAAAATACTGAATGTAGTGAAAAAAAGATGAACAGGAAATGGGGACTTCCAAAAAAGATGAAGCTCATAACAATAATGAAGAAGAGATGGCAAATAAAAGGGCAACAAATCAAAAAACCAATACTGAATTCGATCCTTTTGATGACCTAGAATTTGAGAAATACTTAATGAACATCTATTTGTTCCAACACAACCAAGAGCCAAAAAGAAGAAGGTTCAACAAATGATGAACAATTAGAAAGTTTTTTTGACAATAAAGAGGAAAATATAAGAAAAACGCGTGAATGCTCCGATGAGTTAAGAAAGAAAAATCAGCAGCAAGAACGAGAACGACAAAGAAAAGAAAAAAAGAAAAGGATCAAATAGGATCATCTTCTCAAAACAAAAGAAATTGACAAGAAAATAATTTTTTATTAATTATGAATCAGGTGCCGAGAATATTGGAGGACAAAACAAAAGAAATTGACAAGAAAATATATGCCCAATATGATAGGTTTCATGAAATGCTATCAATTCACATGCAAAACGACGTAGAAATAATGCAAATGGAGGACGTCGAATTGGTATATTAAAAATATTTTATTAATTTGTTTAGTGAAATTCTTGTATTATTTTAAAGAGTGAATTCCATAAATCATCATTGTGGTTTGCTGAATCCTACAATTTTTGACCTTATGGTTTTTGTTCGAATTTTGAAAAAGACTCGATCACCTCGTATATTTATTGTGTATAATAGTTCGTAGTTTAATAGTTAATAGTATAATTTTTGGTTTTAAGTCGGGTACTAATACCCGGTGTATGTAAGAAATACTTATATAGCTCTTCCAACTTTGGAAAGAGCAAGCTTAGTCATTTTATATACACTTGAAAAACATATACAACTGTCTCTATCTACTATTCTCTTTCGTGTATTCTCTCTCTAAAAACTAGCCAACACTGAGTCATTCCCAAGGTTTAATATGATAAACAATCTCTATCACCATTGGTATACAGAAAGACCTGGTTGGATTCGTGATTGATTCTAGTGGATAAACAAGATCAAAATTCATGGCTTATTTTAGCCTCAAAAAGCCCATGGCTCATAGCCTATTTTGAGCTTATTTGGTTGGTCAATCTTGTTGTTTCTCTTGCTTTACATGTTAAACAAGGTGTATTGTTGGCATTCCAAGTGATTCTCAAGCCCCAAGATCGAAAAACAAAGAAAAAGGTATGAATTTTTATGTTGTTCTTAGTGGAGAGTTGTTACATATTGGACGATTCATAAGGAAATACAAGCTTAAGTGTGTTTAAACTTTATTTACACATATAGAATTGCATGTGGTAACTTTGATTCGTGGCTTATAAGCTCATTGGAAGTGGTTTTGTGAAATTCGTACTTGTGTTCTTGGAGGAGGGTTGAGTTTTATATTATTTTTCTAGGCAGTGAGTTGACAAACAAGGGAACAAAATCCTTGTTTTAAGGGATTGTGTCACGACGAGTTACTCAAATACGAGGCGGTTTGCTAAAATAGGTGGCGAGTTGCCTAGTGGTGGTGGTTTGAACAGGTTGTTGACGGCGGTTTGAATATTAAATAGTGCGAAAAGGAAAAGTTACCCTGCCAAAATTTTCATATCATGGCGGGTTGGATAAATATCTTCTCGGCGAGTTGCTAAACAAAGTGGTGGGTTGATTATTTTATTCAGAGGCGAGTTAAGAAATTCAGGCGGCGAGTTAACAAAGACCCAAGGCGAGTTACTATCCTATACCGGCGAGTTACCAACAAGCAGCGAGTTAGTTGTGGTTTGATTTTCTTGACGGCGAGTTGCCAAACTAGGAGGCGATTTGCCTTATTTTTAATAGGCGACGAGTTGCATATTTTAGGCGGCGGTTTGGTCAAGTTTGGCAGCGGTTTGAGTATTTTAATTAGCAGGCGAGTTGCTCACGGCGGATTGCTAAACCTCACAGCTAGTTGCCAATTTCAGCGGCGGTTTGGTTTACATTCAAGACAGTGGTTTACTTGGACATAACGGACTTTGGACTTAAATCGACACTTAATTAAAACATATCAAAACATAATATCAAACAATTAACAAGGACTTAAAGGACTAATCAAACAATATTCAAACTACAAATGAACATTAACATCAAACGATCATTCTTTTACGGTTTCTCTATTGATTTTGTAAAATCCCGTTAAATCTTTTATCGGTTTAAATCTTAGATTTGTAAAATCCCGTAAACAATAAATCAAGATGTCTAATATGTCAGATGATATCCAGTATGCCGGTTCTGATACAAGCCCACCAATGCTTGATAAAA
>BQNB010121786.1:0-20398 GCA_026074375.1 Tanacetum coccineum
AGAATTGATGGATTTATGTACCAAATTGATTGATAAAGTTACCATTTTGGAAAATGCTCTTAAACAGTCTAAGGAGTCTTATGCACAGCCTCTAACAATGTTGATGAAGAAAGTCAAAAGATTGGAAGACGAGCTTAAGTTATGCTTTCAGATGCAGAAGAGTATTTGATTTCAGAGGATCCTGTCAAACAGGGGAGGATGAAAGAAAATAAAAATGCATGAGTGGAGTATGAACTTTGAGCAGGTCTATATTTGAAGAATAGTACAGGAAGTGATGCTTGGTGTTAATACTGCTTAGGTATAAGCTTAATATTGCTAGTGTTAAGTTTGTACTGCTAGGGATATATTTCTAGAGCTGAGAGAAGTTAGTACTGTTAGGTTCAAGTTAGTACTGCTAGACCAAACTTAGTACTGCTAAGTGATCGTTAGTACTGTTGAGCCATAACAAAATTAATCAAAAGATTAATTAAGAGCCATTGAGATATTTCTGGCAACAACCTAGCTTTTAAGGTTTCATGATATGACTCAAATTCTTTTACTTCTCAAAAAATTCTAGATTATGAATACACTTTTCATCATCAAAATGGAAAATTTGAAGTTTTGCGACAAACATAATATTGTAAATTGGGAATATATCTTGCTGGGAATGACAAAAGCAAAAGATTCAGAAGTCTGCAAGATTACAAGAGCAGATGGAAGTTCAAGATTTCATGGAGATATTCAAGCATTGTTAAGAAGACTTGATAGACAAGATTTAAGTAAACTCTACAGCTTGGTTCAAGAAAGATTTATAGATCATCCACTTAAGGGTCATGATTCAGATCTATGGGGAGATATTAGGATGATATTTGATCCGAATGAAGAAGATGACATATGGTTGAATCAACAATATTAGGAATTACTGAGATGGAAATTGCATGAATACAGTGGTGTTCACTCTTTATTCTTAGATGGTACATCAATACAGATCAACATGTTAGTAGAAAAGAAGTATCCACTGAAGAAGGAAATCTTGGAGAAGATGATCAACTTGAAGATTGAAGCAGAAGAAGAAAGTTCTATGGCACATGAGCTTATAAAGTTTATCAAATCTCAGATTGCTGAACAGAGTTAGTTATGAAGAATTTTTGAAAGCTAACAGGAAAGGAAGCTAAAGTGTTTGAAAGAATCCTCTCAAAATCAAAGAGCTTTAATTCAAGAAACTTAAGATTTGAAGGTAAATCATAAGTTTAGGGGAGGATTGTTGGGAATTAAAGAGCTTCTACAAGATAATGCTGCTGAAGGACTTAATACTGCTAGTTGTAATAGTTAGTACTGCTAGTTATAGTTAGTACTGTTAGTACAATGTTGGTACTGTCAGTATATAGTTAGTACCGTTAGTATAAAATAGTTAGTACCGTTTAAGAGATATGCATGAGATATTATAGGAAAAGATATGCATTATCTTTTACGCGTTTTGTAAGCCTATTAGGGTTTTTCCTTGGTGTATAAAAGGAACCCTTACGGCATAGTTAGATAGATTGATTCTTAGATCAATATTTAGAGAATAGAAGAATAACACGATTAGCTATTAGGCAAAACATATAGTTGTTTTGTGATTTGTTCAATATAGTGAAAGTTCTGTGTTCATTGTTTGATTGTTTCTTCTGAGTATATAAAGATTAATTCCGCATAGTCTTTATATATACACCACAAGGTTTCTAATCTAGTTGTTTAGAATTATCTAAGCAGAACAAAAGATCCATTCAATTGGAACCAACACTTCGGGCTTAATTGGTTAATTGGATATTGCCAATGGTTTATTAATTGTGTTGACTAGCAGGTGACCTAGATAACTCAACAAGTAACGTTCTGATTCCATTGGATAGTTGGACAAGTAGACTACTAGTGTATAAGTTGCCATTAAGTAGTAAGTAGGTAAAGTCTCTATGAGCCAGGGTTTAACAATATCACCATTGCTTTAATCCCTAAGATAGATTATAATAATCAAATAATGATGCTTTATGTGGATGCTTTAATTATGACAGAATTAATGTGTCTAGGTCTTAGGATGATGTAACTCCTAAGTCTTAAGAATGATATGCCACCTAAAGAGAAGAAATCATTGAACCTAATAAACAAACCAACTTTCTAATCTGATTAATAATGGTTAATACAGTTTTCTTATATTTGGCTCGACCACACTATTATCTTTTATTAATTAGCTCGCGTGGGTTGCCTTCAATTGATTGTAGTCACCAACCAAACCGTGCTAGTCTCTCAGGCTGAAAACCCCCTTTCCCGTTAGAATTATGATTTAAACTGACATAGGTTTAACATAAGTTTAGAATATAATAGAATTAACATAGATTAGATAGCCAAGATATTAATTAAATTGATAGATTTAACCTCGCTTCAAGTGTTCGACACCCAACTTACCATGAAAATACTAACGATCGGGTACACTGCCCGTTAAAGTATCTTTTTTTGTTTAGTCGGCAAAATATAAATTTAAAACTTGAATCAATAAAATATACACCACACAACGACACATCAATAACATTCCATCAACACGGGGCTCAATATCCTTAATCATACCACCCAAATCTTTGGTTCTGTAATTCTCTTCCTTTCTTGTCTCAACCTGAGCGTTTAAAATTTTCACGTGAAGGTTCAGACCAATCGTAAAAACCAAAGCTCGAACTCGTAGTGGATTATTTCATTCCTTTCAGCTCAAGGCATCTGCCACCACGTTCGATTTTCTCGGATGATAACGAAATTCACAGCCGTAGTCACTTAACAATCACTAGTACAAATATGGGATTTCGCCACACATGTTGTTTTTTGAACGACCACACAGTCATATATTTATGTGACTAAATGTACCAGAATAAAATAAACAACCACACTTGAACTCATTTTGTTTGACCATTTCAGAATTTCATTGTCACATATTTGAATATTTATGTGACTAGAGGTAACTAGTAATTTTTTGTTCATTATTTAGTCACTTATAATTTGGGACGTGTGACAGATACAAATAAGTTTGAAACATTTGTCACACTATATATATACATATGTGAAAAATATATGTCACACAATTAAATAGTGTGACCAAAATCCATATATGGTCACATGAAGTAATTGTGTATGTGGCTAAATAATATAGTCAAGTTTGTCACACATTATTTAAAAATGACTGCTATTTTTTGCAGAATATTTAGCCACATATGAATTTGAAATGTGTGACAACTAAAAAGTAAGTTTGAAGCATTAGTCACGATGTACATTTAAAAGTGACAAATATATGTCACACACTTGAACAGTGTGACCAAATGTCATATATGGTCACACTAAACCATAGACATACATGATTAAGTGTAACCAAAATTCGATACATATAGTCACGTAAGTTAATCTGTGTGTCTAAATTCAATACATATTGTTTGCAAGGCTATCACTTACGCGGGTATTCAAAATAAACCAAAAAAAACTTAAATCTTTTAGGCGGCTTATTTCCCTCCCTAATTTTTATTACTTCCATATAAAAACTACTCCCCCCCCATCTTCACTCACAAACTATCTCTAATCTTCACAGTGCTTAACAGACGGATTCCATATCATCAAGGTAAATAATTTATTTGTTTTAATTTTTTTTACAGCCGATTCATATCGGGGTTTTATCATGATGATTCACATTAGAGGTTTTGTTATGATGATTGATTATAGGGGTTTTGTTAATTTCAATCTTCATTTTAATTTGTATTAGTGTGTGATTTAATTTGTGTGTTTTTGGGTTTTTTTATCATGATGATTCATATTAGGGTTTTTGTTATGATGATTCATTTAGTGGTTTTGTTAATTTCAATCTTCATAGTCAGGCTTTTGTATTACTGTATTAAGTTTATTACCAGAATGATTCCAGTTATAATAAAAGTCTTTGTTAGTTTTAGATAAATTGTAATCTGATGCAATTTATAGATCGGATTTCATAGGGAGGAAGATGTTTTGGTTTATGTTGCATCGGAATGTTGCAGGCTAAGTAGGTATGTTGAATTTACATTGTTCGAATTGTTAGTATTGAGGCCTTTACTAATTAAGATTGAAAGTATGGTAGAATGTGGTTAATTATATTGCATGGTGTGTGTTTTATTATGACTTGATTCTAGGCGAACACCAAGTGTTCGACAATTAGGGTATATGGTAGTCGAAGATTATAGACATACTAATTTACGTTAATCTGCAGAGTTATATGTTTACGTCATTAGTGACGCGTGTTTAATGCACGCGAATAATTTAGGGTCATGAAAAACTACAACGTGTACGAAATATGCCCGTTACTATCAGAATAAGGGGTGGAAACCAGCTTTGGTTTGTGCAGATAAATTTAGGGCCGGTGCTTTTGATCAGTTGAAGTATAATGCAACAACCGTTCCTGGTATTAGTTCATCTTTTATTAGATAAAATACAGAGTCTTTTGTAAGTTGGCTTTTGAAAGAATTGAGCTACTAGCTAGGGCTGCTTGTTCATGTACATTTTGTGTGTATTAGTAGTTTGTAACTCTCATTCATATTCTCCAATGTTCAGGTTTGGCTCACCTTCACTCCCTAAGCCCTCGTTTGGCACACAAGGACTTTAAAACAGCAAATGTTCTTGTGGATGAAAACTTTATAGCCAAGGTTGCTGATGCAGGGGTCCAGAATTTCTTAGGAAGAGGTGACACAGCCGGCCCGTCTTCTCAAGTTACAGTTGATGAGATATTCCTTGCTCCAGAGTTATACCCTTTTTGTATCTTCGTTTGTATTCACAATTTATGGAACAATGTCTAAAATTGTATTTGTGATAGGGTGAGAGAGTTCAGACGCTTCTCGGAAAAAAAGTAACATTTACAGCTTTGGTGTATTCCTTCTGGAGTTGGTTAGTGGTCAGGAAGCAACGGAATTGCTATCTTCAGACTCCAACCAAAATATTGTTGAATGGGTACAAAGCTCAGCACTATTTGTATATGTTTCCATGTGGCTGTTCAATTGTTATATAATCTTGATTTCGTTGCTTTAAAAGGTACGTGACCATCAAGAAGCAGGTACCTTATCTAGTATTATTGATCCACGGCTTGGGAACAGTTTCACAGCTGAAGGTATGGAAGAGTATATCCAGTTGATAGTTCGATGTGTTGAAGTTTCTAGTGAAAGAAGGCCAACAATGAGTTATATAGTAACGGAACTCGATCGAATACTTGAAAAAGAAATGAGCTTGACAACAATCATGGGGGAAGGTACCCCGGTTGTGACACTTGGAAGTCAACTATTCAGGGCTGCAAAATGAGCTCCCCATCCGCATTGGAAATTTATTTATTAATTTCATCTCCAAATTATTGTGTGTGCTTTGTGAAAATAACATTTATCTTTTCTTCTTTTTTTATGTTTGGGAAGGAGATTGAGCAGTTTGATAAGTGTATGAAGAACAGCTGAATGGTTCTATTTTTTTCTTTCTCAATTTCTCATTACTTTTCTGTTGTTCATATAAGAAGGTTGCGATTGTCGTATGATATTGTACATGATATGATCCTTGTTTATCATTAACAGCTGCTGTTTGGTACTTGTGAATGTTTTTCTACAGCTGGATTTCTCAAAGAGAGAAGATTCCAGATCTTTAGTACATTATTGATTGCGGATACTATAGGGCTGGGATGACAAGAGACCGTGGTAAATGTTAGCTTTACTCATAATGATTGTTAGAAATAACAGAACATTTTAGTGTTGCTTTTTAGACTATGCAAGTGTTATCTTTACTCCATTATGCTTATTTGGCTACATGATTTTACAAAAGCCGAACACGAGGGGCAGGTGACTGTCTCTACTCTGTTACGTTGGTGGGCCGAAGACTATCAATCACTACAAGACTACCGCTGCTAATAGTTTCATTCTGGTACCATCAACTCCCTTTATATATCTTTTATATGATGTGTTTTTGTTTAGAATTAAATTTCAACGAGTAATAAATTTGGGTATGTGATTTAACACCATGTTCAGTGGACTGTTTGTGTCAAGTGTAGCCCATGAAAGTGAGATGTCATTTCACTCACATACCACTTTTCATGGCTCTTAGTGCCAAAATATCCTTTGGTGACAGGCTCCTTTTACAGATTCTAATAGATTTTCAGTTCTGATATGACAGATATTAACAGGTATCTCATTACTATTTTACAATCATAGTTTTGTTTAAGGCAGAAGTGTTGACGTTCGATATTTTATATGTAATTGGTCGTTCTTTTGCTTAAACTTCAACTTGAATCGTTCTGCTATGTACAAATCATAATTTATGCTATACATGTCTATATCATGGTTATTAACCTTCATGATATGTAATTATGAAAGTTATCTTGAAAATTCTATTGTATTCGTTTGCAGGGTTGTTTTAGATACTTGTATGACACTTGAAAGAAAAGAAGTCCTATCTAGGTACTGGAACTCGCAGTTTGGCTTGTACTAGTTTGCCCTGCTACTGAGTGACCTTGTGAAAGAGGTATTGTTTTTTTGTAAATCTCTAATGTCCAATAAAGTGTTTCAGCATCATTTACTAAGTAGGGAAAGAATAGCATGAGTTTGTGTTCTTAATCAGTTGAAGTTATGTCGTTCATTATAGACTGAGTCACCTAAATGTTTATTAATAGATTCATAGCTAGAAAACCTGGGTTCCCTTGGATTAGTACTACCCAGAGGTTCAGAGTCAGTTCCAAGCATTTGGTGACGTGTCACACTATCACAATATACACCAATACATGAGGTTAGGGTGAGAAGACCATATAAATGATAGTTAAAATAATGGTTAGTCACATCACGCTCATACAGAAGCTATAGTATTTTAAATTATGTTAGTTACTCTTATCTTTTTTCAAGTTTAAGAATCTAGTTATAGATTTTTAGGGACACAACCTTGTCAATACGATACCTTAATGCACTATCGGTACTAAATTGGCAACCATGACTTCCCATATGCTTGATAACCATGTAACTTTGTGGCATTCTACATTTTCCAACTTTTATGTTGCCTGCGAGCGTAATTTTATGTATAATCTACCGATTAGAGAGCAAGAAAAATGATCACTTAACATATATGTACTGAGCGTTAATTCTTTGTTAATACTGCTGGTTCTTTGTTAATACTGCTATTGGGATTAAGAGAAATTAATGCTGCTGATATGAGCTCAACTAGAAGTTAATACTGCTGCTAGTTAATACTGCTGCTGTTATTAGTTAGTACTGCCAAGTTAATATTGCTGCTATTATTAGTTAGTACTGCCATGCTCAATTAGTGCTGCTAAGTATCAGCTACTAATATATATGTTAATATTGTTCGAGTATATTTGTTAAAGAAGTTTGTGCTATTGCAGTACCTTCGATCGTTATTTTTAAGGTATGCATGTTTGTGTAGTACATTGTGTTGTGGTTGTAGGCATGGCGATGGTGATCGTTGATAGTGGTGTAGGATGACGAGCTCCGCTGATAGAAGAGAGACATGTAGCAGTTTGACATCTTTTTTAAGAAACAAGCAAATAACTATTCCTTTATGCAACTACTTAGAAATGTTCATAAATTATGTTTAGCTGAGAATTTGATTATGTACGACATTACAATTGTATATTTGGTTCAGTTATATACATTCGAGTTTTATTCAATTTGAAATTGCTTTTTGTTTTTAATTGATCTGTTATATATATATATATATATATATATATATATATATAATGACACAAATTATTGATTTGTTATATGTGACTAAAAGATGCACTCACATAATATGGTCACGCTTATCAACATTATTGGTCACTCTTTATTTAATTTGATGTGTGACTAAATATTACAAAATGCCACACAAACTAAAAATTCATGTGACCATTGGATGAAGAATAGTCACACAAAATACACATTCACTTGACTTTAAACAACATATGGTCACACTTATTAACACTTTTGGCCACTTTTGGTTAACTTGTATGTGACTAAATTAAAAAAAACATGCTTTGTGTGACTAAATATTACAAAACGCCACACAAACTTAAAATTCATGTGACCATTGGATGAACAATAGTCACACAAAATACACATTCACTTGACTTTAAACAACATATGGTCACACTTATTAACACTTTTGGCCACTTTTGGTTAACTTGTATGTGACTAAATCCCAAAAAAACCATGCTTTGTGTGACTAAATATTACAAAAGGCCACACAAACATACAATTCATGTGACCATTGGATGAACAATAGTCACACAAAATACACATTTCTTCACTTTAAACACCATATGGTCACACATATTAACACTTTTGGCCACTCTATGTTTAATTGTATGTGACTAAATATACAAAAAACATGCTTTATTGGTTGTACATTATTTACGATCACTAAATTGTACCTATTTAGTCACACAAAAAGCGTGGATACGGACACTAAAGCTTTCTTATGTGTGACTAACTCGAATGCGTGACCGTAGGTGACCTACGGCCGCGCGACCTTTTGTCACACACAAAACTTTTTGCGTGTGTGACTATGTGTATATAGTCACACATTTTTGGTGTGACCAATACCACTTTTTGTACTAGTGAGAACTGTTCGATACACGAAGTATATATAATGGGATTAACGGTTAGTGCATATCTAATAGGTTGTGCATTCAGAAAATCCATAATTTGTTCAAACCCTTCACTTTTTGTGGGTTTTGATGATGAATGATAAAATTGAGTTACGCTAATAAGATCAAAACTTCAATATTTGCTCATAATTTGCAAGTGTGAAGATATTCTTATAAAACTTAAATAGTCGTATAGTAAACATCAATAACTCATGTTTTTTGCACTTCTAGTATAATGCTTCAATCTTTGCTCATAATTTGCACGCGTGAAGATACTTTTACAAAACTTAAATAAGCATCTAGTAAATATTAATATCTCATATTTTTGCACTTTTAGTCAAATCTTTAATCCTTGCTCATAATTTGCACACATGAAGATATATTTTTACAAAACTTAAATAATCGTCTATTAAACATGAATATCTCATATTTTTGTATTTTTAGTATAAAAATTACGCTTGTAAGATCAAAGCTTCAATATTTGCTTATAATTTGCACGAGTGAAGATATTCTTATAAAACTTAAATAATCGTCTATTAAATATTAGTATATCCTATTTATGCCCTTTTATTATAAAAAATACGCTAGTAAGATCAAAATTTCAATCCTTGCACATAATATACACACGAAAATTTTAATAATCGTCTATTAAACATTAATATCTCATATATTCTTGCACTTCTAGTATAAAAAAAATACTCTTATAAGATCAAAGCTTCAATATTTGCTCATAATTTGCAAGCGTGAAGATATTCATACAAAACTTAAATAATCGTCTAGTAAACATTAATATCTCATATTTTTGCGGTTCTAGTATAAAAAATACGCTAGTAAGATCACAGCTTCAATCTTTGCACATAATTTGCACGCAGTAGATATTCTTACAAAACGGAATAAATCGTCTATTAAAATATCAATATCGCCTATTTTCGCACCACTTATTATAAACAAATACGCAAGAAGATCAAACTTGAATATTGCTCATAAATTTGCACGACTGAAGATATCTTACAAAACATAATAATCTTGAAAAAGATAAGCTAATTACAGATGATTTGTAATTGCATGAAGGGGGAAATTGTGTTATTTATCTTATAAGTTGATCATGATGGACTAGTAAGGGTGTCAAAGGGTAACACTGTAACAGTATGTACATAAATTCAGTAAAAACAAAAATTCAAAGTTGCTGCAACACTTCGCGTCTCAGTTGTCTCAACAAATTATAGCAGATTTCTTCGTTTAAAGGTTTGATTGATGCTAATTACTTCATATTCTCAGTTGGCCCGATGAAATCTTCGTTTAGAGGTCTGATTGATGCTGATTACTTAGGAAGTTTTCACCACCTTATCAGCACTGATGTAACACAATAACGCCTTACACCAACTATTGTTTGAATGTTTCCAGTGATTTATATAACAAGTTAAATATTGGCCAAATTAAAAAATTGAAACAATATGCATTTAAGAAACTGTGAATTGTAGTTACCTTCTGTGCATATATCCTCTAACATCTCTTGCTGACTTTCGGGAAAGCTGCATTAAAAAAAAGTCGATTATTTATTATTACCTACTCAAACAACTATACATTCTATAATAAAGTAAAAATTCACCTTTCTAAATAGGCCTCTAGGTGAAGGACCAACAAGATCAAACCTCTAGTTTCCATAATGATCCTTGTCATAATTTCATCCTAAACCCTTTAGCTAAGCCATCCTGTCATCCCTGTTTATGAAATTGTGCAGTGCTTCATCCAAATCATTCACGGAAAGAATCTCCATTTTCTGTTGAGGTTGTCCGTTATTAAGAAGAGACCATGATGAAGAAACATAATAGATGTTTGCAATCGAGTTACATTTCCTGAATTTCACTTTATAATAGGGATGAGCGCGGTACCATTTTGGTACCGTACCGGTACCGTTTTCGGTGTACCAGATTTTTTCCTGACTTATAATCAAAGTCCTGTTCCCGGAACCGTATCTTAAATCGGTACCGGTATCGGTATCGGTACCAGTTCCGGTACAACGGTACTAAAACGGGTAGAGCACCGTATAGCTTTTATCTTATCCATTTTAACTCGATGATGGTAGTTTTGGTGTTACAGGCAACATACCTTTATTATAAATATGAACAAATATAGTCTTTTTAAACTAAAAGTGGAGATAAGCATGAAAACAAATATAAAGTCTTTAGATGATATGTCTTAGAAGTCACTGGTTTGTAGCAATTGCAGGCCAAGAGTTGTGCAAGAAATCTTTTACAACTCTTTTAATCTCCTGGTTAGATGATGACCCAAATGTTATTGTGTTTTCAAGCGTAGATAAGCATTGGTAAGAGTGAAACTCATTCTAAGTATCTAAAATATTTAGTGGTCACTCAATCATTGTATGCATATCTGCAAGAAGAGTCTGATTATTTATAGGCAAGTTAACTTGTGAATCTTTAAGTTTATTTGATGTTAACAAGCTCAAACAGAAAAGTACGCCCAGACACTAGCTTCTACAACCCGTGTTTTAAATTTTCTGATTCAATCATTCTATATCATAATCACTTCATAAAACGCAATGCCGCACACGTGTTTAGAATGGAATGTCAAATGTGATCTTATATGCACCCAACACTTAAGTTCATATAATATTTGTTTTCATAACAGGTCCATGAACTCCACCGTCTTTATTAAACACAAAGAGACATAATGGAAGCAAAACCGCAGCAAAGAACATTGGCTGCAAATGACGCACAAAACCCAGACTGAATAAGGAAAGATGGATCAAGGTTACACGAAACCCGCAGACCAATTACACAATGAAACTATAATTATATAAACTACAATGGACATAACAGGTGCAATAATTTTTTTTTCAATTTTGACCCATTTACCCACTGTGACAGCAACATTTTCCAAGTAAAACGGACATGTTTCGAGCAATTTTAACCAACTACTTAGAGTATATATCAACCGAGTTATATGTCAGTTCTACCATATTACTCAACTTTTAAAAAAAATCCACAACAATATATCATATATCAGTTAACTTTTAAAAAAAATCCACAGCAACAATATATCATATATCAGTTAACTTTTAAAAAAAATCCACAACAATATATCATATATCAGTTAACTTTTAAAAAAAATCCACAGCAACAATATATCATATATCAGTTATGCCATATCAGTCAACTTTTAAGATAACCCATAGCAATAATATATCAGTTATACCACATCAGATATACTAGTCAACTTCAAAAATTCAACTTAAAGGGTTGTTTGGCAAACACATAAGATATACTAGTCAACTTCAAAAATTCAAGTTAAAGGGTTGTTTGGCAAACTGTAATACCACATCAGATTTACTAGTTAACTTGAAACTTGGATATAAAGTTTATATCTAAGTAGGACTTAACTAGCCCACAAGACTAGAAAGCCAATTTGCATACAAAGTAAAACATCATGACTCGACTGCATACTAGTATGTGAATGTGTCCCGTTTTAGCATTCAAGTAGCCACATGTATATCTCATATCTTAATCCATAAATACCTGCATTTCAATATCACTCCCAGAATGTACTTTTCTCCCAGTTGGATAGAAAAAAAGATTGTCAAACCATGTACTGAAATTAGTGTTTACAATCCATAATACAAAATGCTTCTGGTAATGGAGTCTGTACAATAGGTGTTAACTCAGATATTTTGCTCAGTAGCCTACTTAACCATGTACCCAAATTGGCAACATTTTCATCTTTGATTCAAAGCTATAGTTAAATAAACATGAAACAATAACTCATGTAACGCGTGCAATAGGATACCAAAACATGTAGATGTTATACTTGTGGAAAAATAGGTCATATTAGTAGAGATTGTAAAAAGAAACAAATAAATACTGAACAAAATTATATTGAAATAAATAATAATAAAAAAAATAACGAAACGATAAAGTAAACACATCAGGATACGACAATAAGCTAAGGTGGTTAACCTTAACACGGGATCTGCTTAAACATACACATCGAACTTCTAAAGGTACTTCACAAAAAATAACTTACCAGACATGTATTTGTCTCAAGAACCAGACATGCGTTTGTCTCAAGAACCAGACATGTATGTGTAACGTGTTTGGGCTCCAACCAAAAGTTCGATCAGCTTAGCTGCAAAAACATAAAAAGGAGGTGATAAGCTATCTAGTGTGTATTTTCCGAAGCAAGGATCTCTCATGAGGTAAAGTGCCAGCAATTTGTTGTTCAAGTGTTTGACAAGTTTAATTACTCTGTATGTAGAGAATTTGAAAAATTCGCTGTTCAAGAAAATAACATATAAAATGACCAAAATTCTAAAAAAAAGAGATTAAATGGATAGGTAATATCATTTCAGCCTTTCATACCCTTCAACTGCAAAAAGGATGAAACTAGATCATTTGTTTTATTAGGCTTAGCCGGTTCCCTTTCTTGGTTGTGTTTTAACTTTGTGGTGTTATAATCGTATTATTGTTGCACTTTCAACGAAACTAATCATTGAAAATGCAAGTCCAAATACCTATTTTCTTACCTTTGTGGTTAAATGAACAATTTATTTTTGCCCGTCTGAATGAATTAACAAAAAATATTTTACCTTCAAGCCACTGTTAAAAACAGGTTCCTCAAACAAAGAAGCACCACGGCTATTTAAGTGACCATCTTACCAGAGATGGTAACATACTTCCCGAGCGTTTATGCAAATATTAGGCTGCACCAACAACTTCCTGAATTCTATTTCTAAAATACGAGAATTTCATTAAGATGTTTAACTAAATGCCAATCATAGTCATTATTATACTATAATAAGAGATAATTGTAAATCAAACTTTTGCATGTAATACCTAGTATGAACTGCAGCTATTTCATCTTTGCCAAAACTATCTTCTTCAGCGCCAATACTATGTAAATATAATCAAGCAACCGATCATAGCCTGGAAGCCCAGAAGACAAAAATAACAGTCATAAAAGGCTAATCTAGAATGGACCTTAATATATCCGAAAATAAGAATTGTACCTTGTCCAAGCTAGGCATGTTTTTGAGAAAGTGAGCAACTGATACGTTGGCATATTCTCCACTAAAACTATTTGATTTCAAGAATTTAATACCCTTTACAGGATGACAGTTGAACTGTAATTTATTAATATTCGAACTCAACATGAGAAGGGCATGAAAGTGAAGTAGTAGTATCAAAGAAAGCTTGATGTGATCGAGACCACATCAAGAAGGTATTTTCATATGACTTCTAAAGAAAAAATTCCCTTTGCAGATCTCTTTTTTAGTATAGGAGTACCTCTGCCGCTTCCATGGTAGACTTATGAGCTTTGACTTTCTCAAAGTTCCCTTGAGATTCTGCAGCTGAAGAATTTTCCTCAATTGAATTTTGCTCTTCATTCTGCTATGACTCATTTTTTGCTCTTCATTCTCCCAATCAACTAGTGATTTCAATTTTCAACACACTCACAAGGCACTAAAATAGGAGAGAACAAAGTTAAAACGTCTAAAGATGAAGCAACTTATTGCCTAGTACAATATACAAACCTGAAGAGATGAGCCTTTAATTGATCCAGTTTGAGTAGCATTAACTGAGTTTTGATCCACCTTCTGAGTCCCTTGGGCAATTCTTGATAGAGTGGTCACCTACATGTCAAAACAAAATTACAAGAATCATGGTCACCTCAGAGCTCTAGGAAAATATGACAATCATTAAAAGGTTTTGGCATTTAAATTACCATTTTTTCAAAACAATTTGGAGCATTAAGATCACAGTCATAGTTAACGTAAAGATCACGACATCTAGAGTCCTTTCAAATGTTCTCCAGCATCCTGCAAGAGTGGCTAGTGAGTATAGATTGTCTCCATTCTGTATCTAGGCATGAACCCATAAGCACTGAAAGTAGAGTTGGCAAATGGACTGGTCGGCCCACGAGTCAAGACATGTACTTTTCGTGTATTTTTATAGAGGTATCGATCGAGTTGACCTAAGACACTTCTAAAAACAACTGTAAATTTTCTATAACTACTCCGTGTGTCAGATATGATTCCAGAACTCATACTATTTCAATAATAACCTAAAATTTTCAACGATCTATGAGACTTCAAACAATTGAATACGCATTAGGTGACTTTTTACCTGCTTGACCTATTTAATTTTATTCTTAGTTACATTTTCATTACCTGTTATTAAAAAAATATCCTATCTTGTGCTATTGATCTGTAATGTAACGCTCCCGGATACACATCATTCCGCTGCGACCCAATTTGGGGGTGTTACAAATAAGCTCTAAATATGGCAAACACGAAAAAGTCATGTATAAAAAATAAAGGGATCTATAATGGGTCAAATGATTAGAAGCGAAAGCTTAAAACTAAAGGGATCAAATTGGTAGAAAGTCGCACAAAGTGTATTTTTAATGCATAAAACTTCCTGATTCATTATATTCAAAACATTAGATTATTATAGAAATGACATAAGGTGTTCAAACCTATAGTGACACATACTGATTTTTGCCCAAAGTATAGATAATTGTAATAAATATCGAAACGAGCCAAGCTCGAGCTTGAGCTTTGTGAATTTTAAACGATCCGAGCTCGAGCTCTGATAAGCTCAGGCTCGGTTCGACTCGTTTCCACTACTATTTAATTGTTGCAGGTTAGTCGTGTCTGTTCAAGGTTTTGAAAATAAGCCTCACACGTTGAAACAAATATGAGGCAAGTGACGAGAAAAACAAATCATACCGGAGAATGCTTAATTTGAGGTTGAGTGGGTAGTCAGAGCCATCCAAAGATCGCAGAACAACCAACGAAAAGAAGATACCAATTTCAACCTGAAAATGAATTTATGTGTCACCAAGTGATGAATATAGCACATGTTACACAGCAAATTAAAAGCGTTTTATTCATACAATAGTGGGTACCTTAAGGTTTTCCCTAAAACACAACAATAGCACCGCAAAAATTCTAGTTGCATACTGCCAATATAGAAAAAAGAAAGATAACTTATAACTAGAAACAAAAACGAAATCATTGTCCAAAAGTGAACTAAGATACAAAAAAATATTAACAGGAGCCTCTAAGTCACCTGAAAAATGGCTGGGGATTGTGAAACTGATGCACGTATAACACATATGAAAGGTAAACTTTCACAGAGTCGATGATAGTGAAGTTCTTTGTAAAGGAGTGACTAACTCCCTCCAGCAACCCCTGCAAAATCCATCGTTAAGCTAAATCCATCGTTAAGACTATGTGTGTTCACACACCCTTTACACACACATAATGTGGATAAAAAGCGCCATGAATGTAAGTTATTTAGTTAATTGCAACAGCAGATATACAGTATCGTTGCTAGAGCCAACCTGTAGAAGTTCGAGAGACAGAATACGCGTCTTCGTAGTAATTTCATCATTATCTTCCTTCATACCCATCTGAAATATACTAAATTAAACCAAATGTCGAGACATTTTGTAGCCAAAGCTTAACAAGCAGTCAAGCAGATAGCTGAAAATATGAACCTTGCAAAGGGTGCGGAAAACAAGCAAAGCATCGTGTTGTCCAATACTCATGATGTCCTGTTCAAATTCACTATATAGAATAAAATACAAAAGCTAAGTATAAGTATTCTCGTAAATCATACTATGAATCGAATTTAAATATTCAAAGCAATATTATATATACCGGGCCGTCTTTCCACCATCTTCAAGTTTTACAGCCTTGTCAAGAACTGGCTCTAGGCCTTGTAAAACAAAAGGTGAAACGTCTTAATATTGACACCTGCACTTCAAATGACGCAAACATATGTATAACCAGAAACACAAGAATGAAACTTATATCTAGAGGTGGCCAGATGGACGGGCTAGGCGGGCTAGGTAACAATCAAAATCAGTTCAAGCTGAAACAGATCATCTTACAATGGGTCGATTTTGGTTTTGGTTTCCCGCAAAACTTTCTTATTCATTCTTAATTCTTCATAAGTACTTAATAGGATGATACTAATTACAGAACAATATTATAGTAATAATAATCTAGATCTTTTAATAAAATGGCACGTTCCCCTGCTAGATAAACTTTTTAATTTGGCCCATTTGACCTCTATGAGATCAAAGACAAACCAAATCAACCCATTGATAAGTTAATGGTTTAAATTGCCATCTCTAATAATTTTTGCAACATGAGTTCTAAATGAATGACCTTTTGTCGGTCCCACCAGCAAGATTATGAAGCTCCTCAAGAGAAGTGTCGTTCTTCTGACCATTTTCATCACCTGAAGAACTTTCTCTAGGCCTTTTTGGATGAAAGCAAAGCTGATATAAGGGTTCAAGCTGTCAGACTACTTCCACTACCGGTCTATCAGAGAACTGTCAGTCCATCCCGGCTTAAGACCAATAGGTCAAAGTCAAATACAACCACTAGTTCAACTGTTCTTGAATATGAGCCTAAAATATAGCATGTAGCATTATTTTTCCGCCAGCAGTCGAGTGAATTATCTAACATAAAAACTAGTAACCATAGGAAGTTTCCTAGCAACTAATGGTCATTCAAGTATTAGACTGAAACCGAAATTACCTAACATGTTATTCAGTTTCCTTGTGATCCTATCTAAAAAATAGAAATCTCTAAGCTGTGAATGGTTGGTTTTAAGCTTTAACCATCTTGTAGTAGCTGGGATTCTTATGTTTGGTTGACGAACCTCCTAAAGACTAACGAGTATGTCTGAATCATTTGGTTTGGTATTATTAAAAATCTGATATCTAGAAATAATTATTTATCCATCTTGTGCCCCTCAATTCTAATACCACCTAATGACTTATGACTGACAACTGCCCGACTGCAGATAAGAAATGACAGTTTAACCTCATTCATCAGATAAACTATCTAAGATATGAAGCTCCAATAAGCATGTTACATAAAGCAATGAACTAATCATCTTTGCTAAACAGATTAATCTATTGACAATAAGTTGTGAACCTGAGGAACAAGGAAGAATGATTCATTTGGTCGGTGCACAAGAGGAACAAGCACTCCAGCATTAGAAGGCGCAGACCTGAATGCAAGACGCTTCAAGATTACTCGTAATGGAGCACCCGTTACCACCTCCCTCGCAGATGCAATCTTTATCAAGAGAGCATGTCTATTTTCTGCACCATAAAAAAGGTGTCGTATTACCACTAGTGTCAAGAAGAGGTCATATTACTACTAGTACAATGTAAGCTTTACTATTTTATTACCAGCATAATGTAAATCATATAAGAGATGAAACTGGAAACAATAACACAACATATACAGT
Organism: Tanacetum coccineum; assembly: GCA_026074375.1. NCBI lineage: Eukaryota > Viridiplantae > Streptophyta > Magnoliopsida > Asterales > Asteraceae > Tanacetum > Tanacetum coccineum. The sequence continues at coordinate 17,905 of BQNB010121786.1, forward strand.
ATGTTAGCACCTTTAGTGTGCATAAATTGACATGAGCAGATTTAAACCCTCATGGATGAAATGATTATAGACTAGAAATTACTAAACAAAATCATGACTTGACATGTTTAATGTTTATAAAGTCATGTGAGCTTACAGCAGGTATATCATATGTTTACATCACCTTCAAGTCATTTTCTTATATATCGTTTACATCATCAGGGTATACCATAATGATTCTTAATGTTAATAATGGATTATCACATACGTGCTCATCTTAGATTACATATGACAAACTGCATCGTTATAGTGCCTTCTTGAGCATTTTGAAATGATTCATCGAAAAAAATGGGTTTCCTTTTTTTTTTTTTTTTGTACGCTAGTAGTTGCTTTGAGTGACACAATTATAATTGGATGCATCTAGGCTCTAAAGCATTCCAAATACCAGGTTTAGGCACTCATCCGATCCATTTATGCACTATTTTACTCACTTTTACGGTTGCATTGGTATTTAACAAATCTGAAGCCAAAAATTCAACAACTCCATGAAATTCTGCTTGCCGACTTCACTGTTTGCTTCATCAACATTATTCACCACTCGAAGCACCTGACTAGTTTACCAAGATGAAAGGCCTATATTTTCACGCGCGATGAAATTTATCTCCTATATTTTCACGCATGAAGATGCCTTTACTAAACTTTTCACGGGTGAAGAAAAATATCTCCTATATTTTCACATGTGAAGATGCTTTTACTAAACTTCTCACGGGTGAAGAAAAATATCTCCTATATTTTCACATGTGAAGATGCTTTTACTAAACTTTTCACGGGTGAAGAAAAATATCTCCTATATTTTCACGCGCGAATATGCTTTTACTAAACTTTTCACGCGCGAGTATGCTTTTACTAAACTTTTCACGCGCGAATATGCTCTTAATAAACTTAATTTCTGCTATATTCTACTTTACGCAAACTAATTAAGTCGCCTATAACAATCAAGACCTAATTTGTAATCTATACTTCACTTGTCACATATTTACAATCTTTTATATAATAAAAGAATTACATCATTTCAGAGTTTTCTATCAAATCGAATCTTATGAATTAAAAAATTAGACCAATCAAAACGCTTGATTTTGCCACGTAGGCAAAATAGTACGATCTGATTGGTCAATAAAAAGTCAAAATTGAATCAATTTGGTCAAAATTAAAAAAAATTGGTGGAGAAATTTGATAGAGAAAAAAAACATAAAAATATATTTGTCAAATTTGTGAAAACAAAAACTTGAAAAAAGCGGATGTAATTAATAAAACTTTAGTGGTTTAATTTAAAAAAAATTATATGGAGTTAAATGTAAATTTATAAATTTACAAACTTTATTATAACTTTAAAAAATAAACAAATAACCCCTTAAACTTTATACCCCTAGACTTTATATTTTAAAATACAACAAACGCAAACAATTCTTACTTCCAACAAAGATTTAACATATTTAATCGCATCTTAAATCTACTCAAAAACTTTTTAGTGGAATTTTCATTGTCGGCATAAAATCATATTGTACAACCAAATAGAAAAACACCGAGGCCCATAAATTATCGTAAATAAAGAAAAAAAGTTTTCAAACTATTCATTGATGAGTTTGGAAGAAATTACATTTTATTTTCTTTTGCCTTAATATGTACTAAAATTCTAACAATTGAATTTCTGAAAAATAATATACTTCATTGTGGCCTCGGAAATTCACTTGAGCCGACTCCGGGCTACCTAAAAAGGTAGTTTCGCTGGGATTAGTTGGCTCACAATATCGAGTCCGAAAATAGGCAAATCAAAAGAAAAAAATTACTAATTATCCTACTACGTAATATATAAAAGATTTAATAAATCTATTATCTTCATATAATTTCGATAATACTCTATACATAACTTATAAAACAGAAAAAATAAAATTATATATTCTAAAAAAACCAGTGTTCTAAAAGGCGCGCCTTTGCGCCGCCAAGGCGTGAGGCGTAGCCTCCACGTTACGAAATGGACCTTGGCGTTGGCTCTGGGCATAACGTGGGACAAGACATGCAAAGGTAGGCAAAGGCGCAAGGCATGACGAGTTTTTTTTAAAGGCTTAGGGGATTTACTAATATTTGTGATTTAACTAATATTTTGGATTCGGGCTTTGATTTACTAATGCTTATCACTCATATAATTATGAAATATGATATAAATCTATATATCTATAAATATTTGTTGTTGCCTTTAGACACGCCTTAAAAACGTCATGTCGCTACGCCTCACGATAAAGCTTGAGGCTTGGTCATGCCGCCACGTCACGCCTCACGCTATCTATAACCTTGAAAAAAACATAATGTTTAAGTCTCGTGCGTGCACGGGCATTAAAACTAGTTTAAACAATGATAATAACTCCAAATGCATAATAATTCACAATTCTACCATTAAATTATATCAAAAATAAAATAAATAACACTTACTTGCGTGATTTGACTAGAAAAGCTAATC
>BQNB010121787.1:0-20398 GCA_026074375.1 Tanacetum coccineum
TGATCTCCCTTGGACTCCAGGTGGAATTCTTCGAAGGTTGGAAGCCTTTGTCGCCTCTCGAATTGGCTGTGTAGGAAGTGATGTCAGAATAGCTTGAATGAGGCCTCTATTTATAGGCATCGAACCTGTTATGGCGTAACTGATAAAGGTGTTACGCTGTAACCTTCTTACATGACATTCCATAAATAAGCAGTTGTTGGAGCGTAACCAGATATTGTGTTACGCCGTAACCTTCAAATAATTTCCATATGTACGTGATCTTCATTCCATATTTGTGGATCTTCATGGTTACGGCGTAACTAGTTATGGTGTTACGCCGTAAAGTTGTCATTGATCTTCGTACTTGCTTAATATATGTTACGGTGTAACCATTTTTGGTGTTACGCCATAACATTCTTTAGAAAATTACACTTTAAGCCCCTTTTCCCTTGTTTCTTGTCATTTTCTTGCATTTCACCTGAAAACTACAAATTGATGGAAAATATCCCATTTTTGAGTATTAGTGAAACATTTGCAGGTAATATAAGGGGTATTTTGCCACTAAAAAGTATTAAATATTTGATGTTATTAAATATCCCCCCACTTGACTTCTGCTTGCCCTCAAATAGAACCTGTTAGAACATTTCATAAAAAGATTTCTCGAGAATAACTTCAAGAAATGGATCTATAAAACACTTATGCTAGAAAACATCAAAGCCAAACACCTCACAAAAAGGGGATAAAAAGTCACTCAACTCTTTACTAGTCTAAGTGTTTCATTTTTTGGGGTGATCGCTCAATTGCACAGTTATAGCATGTATTTTTTTATAAGCTTGGAAAGTACACAAATCTGCACCAGTTAGAATCAGGGTCTAAATAATTCTCGAAGGCAACAAGGGTAATATGGTTTTAAGGGGTGATAAAGAGGTTAGGATAGACATGGGATACATATTTAATGGTTGTTAATAAAAAACACAAAACAAATAGTCTAAAAAAATCTAAGGTTGTCATAACTAGCCATTGTCCATCCATGGGTCCAAGAGTCTAAGTCTAAAAATTTGATCTTCAATAATGGGCTACTAGCTCCATTTTTCATAAGTATTGGGATGACTTGGTGTAATAATGGGCTACTAGCTCCATTCTTTATAATTATTGAGATGTCTTGGTGCAATAATGGGCTACTAGCTCCATTCTTCATAATTATTTGATTTGCACCATCTTTATATCTTTTAGCACTTGGGTGGTTTTTAGTTGCACCCTCTTTTCTTTCTTTTTAAACATGCAAATGCTACAGGAGTTTATATCTTTTTATTATTACCCCTGCAGCATTTGATATTATACGCACATCCCCCCACTTGAGATGAACAATGTCGAAAGTGATGATATAGGGGGTCTTTGTAGATCATAACTGATTGGTCTCCCATTAATGCATAAAATTTTTGTTCCCATTCCTCTGAACCATGGACTTAAGTAGCCAAAAAATTCAAAACAAAGATAACTATAGACTACAGGGTAGGTTAAGGTGAAATGGTGTAACGATACATGTAACATTGGGTGAAAACATAGATTGGTTTAACAAGGGTGATCCAGGGGTATCTTGCACTAATAATGAGTGCAACAAAATGTTTTATCATGGGAGGTCGACAAGTCAGTGTAACAAGTCGATAAACACACACATATAGGCTATTTGGGTGATTTTCTAAGTGTTGCCTTCTTGAACTTTCTATTCCTACTAGTCAATTAGGTCTTGAAATGATGTACAGGCCAAGTTCTAAAGTCTACAATACTACCGGCACACTCAATATTTTGGTGGATTTTTTTGAATAATATGATGGAAAAGAAATATTAGGCTTAAATCTCACCAAGTAATAATAAAGGGTAATGTGCATTCGGCAAAGATTAATTCTAGTTATTTAAGAAAAATTTGTCAAAAATTTTAAAATTGGCATAATTTTCAAAGAAAACTAGAAAATCGAAGGCAAAACATACGTCAAGTATTAATTCTACTCCCATCCCCCCACTTGATTTGTACAATGTCCCTATTGTACATTAAGGAAATGAAATAAAAAGGAAAGAGTATAATTAAGACAAGAAACTCCCTGAGCATTGCTTTGAGATTTGAAATTTGGCAGAAATCTTTTAGATTATCTCCGTCTTCCCGCAAGCTCTTTATCCCCTGTGATCACAAAAACAAACCAAAGCATAAAATCATTCTACAAGAATTATGAAGTGTACAGGAAATATAAACCTAACTCACTTTCGTAGGAATCACGGTTGCATTTAGCATATGCAACAAGCCTTTTAAACCACTTGGTGGCCTAAGTGGACGAGTTTAGTCTCGTGAGGGCTTCCAGAAAACATACCCACAAAGTCCATTTACGTATACAAGGTTTAGACATGTTTAAAACTTATGTTTTTATGATTTTAGAGGGAGGTTACGGCGTAACTCTGGTGGTTATGTCGTAATCAAGTGGTAAAATTTTTAGGTTTTAAGGCGTTACGGCGTAACCATAAAATGGATTACGTCGTAACTACAGTGGTTACGGCGTAAACTAAATTCGTTACGCCGTAACTGCTGCAGATTCAGCAAGGTTACCACATGATTATGAGTCAAGCCGGTCTTGATAATTGCCTCCTAGTTTCTGGATTCTGCAAAACAAAGTAAGAAACATGCAAACCAACTAATGCAAAAAGGAAATTTTATTAAATAAAGGACGGGTTGTCTCCCGACAAGCACTTTTATTTATTAACGAGACTTTAAGTTAGACTCATGACATTTCTACATCATCTCGTCGTTAATGCATCACCGAATCCAATCTATAACTTCCTGATCATATTTGTATTCGTTTCCTAAACTAAGGCAACCTCTGTAGAATCCTTTAATCTTTTTTTCAGGTTTATGGATTCCTCTTTTCTTATCTTCGTCACTGACTTTTAACAGGGCTCCCATTGAGTTATGTTGTTTAACCGTTAATTTCCTAAAGGCTTTTTCGGCTCGTGGCATATGAAATATTATTTTATCATTACCGATTTTAAACCAAAGTGTTCATTTACAGTGGTCTTCAACTAGTCCTATTTGTTCTTTGAAAGGGTGTCCAAATAGAACTTCAGTTAATCTCTTTTGCACAAATTCACTAATGTTTTCGAGAATGATGAAATCAACAGGGAAAACGAAATTACTAATTTTCACTAGTATATTTTCTTTTATCCCTTTTGGAGATTGCATGGATCTATCCGCTATTTCGATCGTCATTTTAATTGGTTTCAAACTTCCAAGTCCTAATCTTTTGAATAAGGAATAGGGCATAACGCTGATACTTGCTCCTAGATCAGCCAAAGCATTACTCATGGAGTGGTTTCTGATGATACAAGGAAGGATGAAACTTCCAGGATCTGTTTGTTTTTGAGGAAGTTTATTTTGAAAGGTAGCAGAGTAGAGTGCGGGTAATTCCTTGATTTTATAAGAAACCACTTTTTGTAATTGATGTTTTGGTTTATCATGAGTTGTAGTTGGTTCCTTATTCTCCTCAAGGATGCGCCTTTTTACTTTTTCACGAAATGTCTCAGTTTTAGGCATCAGAGTGTGTTTAGGTTTGTGTGTGGAGATTAACTGAGCGAGGTGATTTACTTTTTGCTTTAACCTTTTTATCGAGGAATCATGATCCTTTAAACTTAGATCTGTACTTATCATGATTTTCTTCATCAACTCATTTTAGATTTCTTGTCTTTCGCCAGATTCCTTCAGACATTGCTCGAATTTGTATTTAAGGTTGGTTGGACGATTGCTAGGTTCAGTGTAGGTCTTATCAAAATCAATTTTACTAGATCTTATGCTTTTAACCTTAGCATAGTAACTTTTTCTGTCATCATACGTATTCAATTTGCGAAAATCTACTTTTAGCTCTTCCATTTTATGATTTAATAGTTTTAGCTTTTTGGTGATAATACGTAATGGGTCAAGGGTAGTCATGTGATTTTCTTCGCAATACCATTTATGCGAATTTTCAACTATTTTTTGGATTGACTTCAATGCATCTGAAGCCGTTAACCCAAGAATAAGACCGTTTGAGTCGACAGCTCGTCGAGTTTGGCTATTTAATCCATTGTAGAATGTGTTCACCTTTTGGTGATCATTAAGATCATGAAAGGGACACTTGAAAAGTAGGTCGTTATATCTTTCCCAAGTATCGAAAAGGGATTCTCCCTCTTCTTGCTTAAAATTCTGGATTTCACTCAATTGTTTGAATATCATCGCAGGAGGGCAGAATCTATGGATGAAGTTTTTCTTGAGATCACTCCTGCTTTTTATACATTCGGTCGATGTTCTTTCGAACCATCTCTTAGCGATTCCTTCCAGATGCAGAGGGAATACTTGTATAAGGGTAGACTGCTGAGCGTTGAATATGCTAGCGATTTTAAGCACATTATTAATGTGTTCGAAAACAATATCGGATGGATGGTTATCAGTCTTCCATGTGGTCCTACATGAAACTTTCCTTTATTATTCCCGTTAAAAGGCGTTGTTCATCCAAATTCTCCATATCTGACCTCTTCAACTTGTTTAACTTCCTCGTTAAGGGGACAATCCTTGTCGAGGTGAGGTCCTTCACAAATTTAGCATCCAACCTGGATTGCATGAACACTTTCCTTTAGCTTCTTCATGTCTCGTCCCAGGTTGTCCAACTTTTTTACCAAAGCAGCTAGTCCATCATTGCTACTACTGCTTCCAATATTCCTGCTTGTCGTTCCGTCGTGCCATTTTTGAGAAAGGTCAGCCATGAACTGAATCGCTGTGAGAGCTTGGGCCGGTGTCATCCCAGGGATTGGTCCCTGTGAATCAAGCAATTGATGGTTCATAATGCTCAAACCCTTATAAAAGAAGTTTACCTTTTGGTGATTATTGATGTCATGAGTAGGGCACTTGTATAGCAGGTCATTATACCGCTCCCAAGCCTAGTATAATGATTCGTCTCCTTCTTGCTTAAAGTTGTGAATATCTTTAAGCTGCTTTGCGGTCATGGAAGGTGGGAAATACCTTTAGATAAAGGCCTTTTTGAGGAGATCCCAGGTATTGATAGTTCTTTGGGCGCCTTTTTGCGGATCCAGTAAGAGTAAAAGGAAAAACTCAGAGCATGGCTGCGTCTTTAGAAACTCTAAGAATATCTTAGAGGTTGTCCCTTAATTTCAAACGTTGAGTTATCATGACAGGTGAATCTTTTCCTAGTGTTGTTCAGGTCGAGAGCTAGGTATTGTTCTAGTGTGAGGGTTTCAATATCTACATTTTCTGTATCTGAATCGGATGACTCAGATTTGTAGAAAGAATAGATGTTGTGAATGGGTGCGGGCAAAACCTCTCTTCTGGCACGAAATTGTCTTTCTGGATTAGCAAACAGAGTAACCGTCCTTGCTTTGCTTCTTCTTATTTTCATTGAGGAATTTAAAACTAAAAGCATTAGCTCTCCGGTAGCGGCGCCAAAAACTTGAAGCGTATTTTATTTTAAAATTTTTATTTTAAAATATAAAATTGTCAAGTTTTAAATTTATTAAACTCGATCTACCTAACAACGCACTAATGGGCAGAGAACCCGATCGTGGGTAGTATATAATGGTAAATCCAAGGTCGTCCCAAGAGCTAAGTTGTAATTAGTTTTAATTTGAAATGTCACGTATTAAAAATGGTTTTTGAATTGATTTTGAAATGAATTTTTAATAACAATAAAATTAAATACTTAAAATAAAAAGGGTTTGGAGATATCAAGAGAGAAAACGTGTTAACCTAGTTACTTCATTACTACTGTTATGAAAGCGTGTTCCTGTGCAATGTTAAACTATGGTTTCTTTAGTGGTTTCTAAGGTCGATAGACTTGAATAGGCATATTTAGTCTATCCTATACTTTCCGTGATTCTGACTCAGTCCAAATCGTATAGGAGGTAGGATATCCAGGTTTCAGTGATTAATCCCAACTATTCCCAAAACTTATCTAATAACCTATACAGATTATTAACCCTCTCTGAAAGAGTTCCTGTGTTTTTTAAGTATATTGAGTGATAAGTGTGGAGATCGGTTAGTTCCTACACTAGGGGTCAGAGTTATAGATCCTCCTTAGTACCCGATGGATCCCAGATTGGGACTAGACTAAATCTAATTTAGGGCAAGCACAACAGTCCAAAACCACGTACTACCAAAATCCAGGGTTACACGATAGTCAAGGAATATCTAATAAAACCATAATCTAACAGGAAACAAACATCATAACCATAGTAACTACATAACTTGGCTAGCACTTTAAGTGCCTAGCCGCTCTATAGGTAACAGATACACAACAGAATAGAAGTAGTAACATAGATTGAAAGCTCATAATTCTGAAGTATTCGGTATTTGAACGATTAAAATATAAAAAGTAATTAGAGTGTGATCTCCCTTGGATCCAGGTGGGCACGCAACCCCAACTCCACTGGGAGGAGGGATGGGGTTGGAGTGGAATTCTTTGAAGGTTGGAAGCCTTTTTCGCCTCTCCAATTGGCTGTGGAGGAAGTGATGTCGGAATAGCTTGAATGAGGCCTCTATTTATAAGTATCAAACCTGTTACGTCGTAACTGATATAAGGGTGTTACGCCGTAACCTTCTTACACGACATTCTATAAATTGGCAATTTGTTTGCGGCGTAACCAGATATTATGTTGAACCGTAACCTTCAAATAATTTCTATATGTACGTGATCTTCATTCCATATTTGTGGATCTTCATGGTTACGGCGTAACCATAAGGGGTGTTACGCCGTAACTCTATCTTGGGTAAGATTTCATTCCAAATACATGGTTACGGCGTAACTAGATATGGTGTTACGCCGTAAAGTTGTCCTTGATCTTCGTACTTGCTTAATATATGTTACGGTGTAACCATTTTTGGTGTTACGTCATAACATTCTTCAGAAAATTACACTTTAAGCTCTTTTTCCCTTGTTTCTTGTCATTTTTCTGCATTTCACCTAAAAACTACAAAATGATAGAAAATATCTCGTTTTCGAGTATTAGTGAAACATTTGCAGGTAATATAAGAGGTATTTTGCCACTAAAAAGTATTAAATATTTGATGTTATCACATAACTCATTAATAACTTGAAAAAATTTTATTTTTATCTAAAATGAGTTTATATTTTGTCATCATCAAAAAGTGAGAGATTGTTAATACAAATAATGCCTAAAACGTTATTTATATATTTTGACTCCTTTACGTTTTGAAAATGACAAAATGTAAAAACATCTACGATAAAAATAAACGTTTACGTGTTATTAATCGTAAATTTTCATTTCGACAGAAATCACTTAACTTAAGGTATAAACAAACAAATCATTAAACATGATTAGTGATCAAGAAAATATTTTTTCTTTCTTAAACCTTACATTTCTAAAAAATGTATTTTTACAGAAATAAAAATATACAAAATATTTTTATTTATAAAAGAAATGTTTTATTTAAATATAAAAATTCAAATCTGATTTTCCCCCAAAATCGAAAGTTCCACACCAGATTTAACATTCCCCACTAAAAGACAAAAAAGGAAGCGTCTGCCTAAGGGCGGCCCCCAGATATATCTAGGACCGTCGGGACCGCCTATAGAAGACGTTGGATTTTTCCTGCCTATAAATACTGCACTATTCCCTGCAGATTTTCATACCTCTTAACATGAATTTTTCAGATAACTTTCTTTCTCTAAAACCTTCTTTCTCTCTCTAAATCTCTTGATCACTAACATAGTTTAATCTTGTTTCAAGTGATTAAATCTCATCTTCTACCTTCTTCCTTCTCCTTCATTCTTCTAAGATCCAAAACTCTATTTTCTTGATCTTGTGTTTGTGTGTAAAATCGGATTGTGTGTAAATCCGATAGTGTAGATCTTGTGTCGGTTAGTATTTTAGCCCATAAAATACATTGGTGAAGTGGTAGATTGGTTCTAGCTATGATTAGGACTCATCATTTAGCTTAGTGTCAGAAAACAACATAAGCAACGTGTAAATAGTTTTCTCCGCCTAAAGGGAGCTTGTTGACGTGACAAAACACCTCGAGAGTCAGATACTCAAGGAGTGTGAGTATGGCGAAGAAGACTACGAAGGCAAACACCCCGTATAAATCTCGGTGAGTGGTTTGATGTTCTATCCATTACCTTCTATCTTTTAGCTTATTCTTTAAATTTATTGTATGTATTGTGATTGTTTTGGAAATAGTTTGATACATTTGTTTAATCATAATGTGAGTTGATGCTTGCATATATTCGAATCTAGTGTTATTTTATAAGCAAATTTTTTAATACGCCAATTAATCGTAATATTCACCCCTCCCCCTTCTAGTTTCCACAGACTCTAAAGGTAATATTAACATTGAAGAGGTACGAAAGGGCTGAACCCCCTCAAACAAGGGATAACTTATCAAACTCACTAAAAGTATTCAATTTTTTTAATCAAATACTACATGTATGATAAATAAATATTAACTTCTTTTGTTCCTATAAATTATCAGGTCCTATATCCTTCTACTCATGGAGTTTGTGAAGAGGGTATTGATGAGATCTGCAAAATTATTCATGCCAATGGCGGTTAGGTTTACATAGATGGAGCCAATATGAATGCACAAGTACATTGCTTATTAATAAGCAGATAATCTATTTTACCCGAACACCAAAACTCTCATCATATCTCTCTCTGCGATATATAATAGAGGTTAAGGGCACTCTTATCTCGCGCAAACTTGACTGATTATTTTATGCCAACAGTTGTAAGCAACTGTATTGCATTGGATGCCAATAAGTTGTTGATGACATCAAATAACGTCTGATTATTAGCATCATTTATCCCATTTATATTGCTCGTTTTATAATATTTTATTTAAGATTTGATACTTAATTGCTTATCTTAATGAATTTTAGTTATTATCGAGCAATTGGCAAAAGTTAGAGAAAAGACGTGTTTTGGAGCATAAACAATGAAGTTCAAGAAAGTCTACTGAATCTGAAGAATATGTCGTATCATTCTAGACAAACACGGTGTATCCCAAGACTTAGACAAATTTAAGATCATTGCCTAACTTTGAAGAATATGTCGTATCCACATCAGCAGATACGCCGTATATGATACTTTTGTCAACATTCTGAACAAGCATGTTTTACTATCGATACGTCGTATCTAGAAAACCTTAATATGTTGTATTAAGTGGCGGTCAAAGATTATTCCAGAATATTTTATTCATGGAGCCCACATTTAATACTCCTAATACGCCGTATTGGACCCCTCCAATACGGCGTATCGACAAGATTTCAAAACCTGTATAAAGAAAACCTAGCATTTAGTTTTCAACAAGCTTTGAACCACCGAGTATGATTCTCAAACAATTTTAGAAGAAAAGAAGGTCTTGCAAGTGCATTAATTTCATAGGAAAACTCTTGTAATCATTATACTCCGCTATAATCGTTCGGTTAGCGTATCATTCTTTATGAATTCTACTTTAATCTTTCTAAATATGATACTATGTAATATTACAAAGATTATAGGCTAATACCTATATGTATTAGTGAAGTTTATGATAATTTGATGTTTTGATTCGTTTATATCGATTGTTTACTCTTTCGTTGCATGTTAATTATGTTTATCACTTCATACCCGTTTATCGCTTGATTATGTTTTCATCTATCATTCAACTAGATCTAGGATTACAAATAAAGCGCTATAACTTAATTGTTATTTGAGCTGTAAACTAGAGTCTGGGATAGATACCACATACAGTTTATCTATATATCTAGATCAAATAGGACTACAAATAAAATCCTGGTTCTACCTTTGGTTAAGTAAATGGTAGACTAAGGTATCTTAGGACTACAAATAACTTTTTGTTTCCTTGGGTAGTTCAGTGGATTGTAGACTACCAATATATAGATAACAATTAGGCATAAGTTGGTAAAGCCTCGATGATCTAGATTTCAATATTGATACCAATATTGTCACCTAGATAGATTATAATTAACGGTGTAAACTTTATGTGGGTTTGGTTGATTGTGACAGGATTAACCGTAATATAAACCTAGAGTCTAGGGAGAAGTACCACCTAACTTAGGAATGATATACCACCAACGAAAGTAGTACAATCATTGCACAAATAAACAATTCATACATCTTATTTAATTATACTTGTTTAATACATTTTCCTTACATAAGTGCTTGACTTCTTCTTTATCATTTATTTATCTACTTGTGTGTGTTATCTGTCTTATTTATCATTTCATTAGTTTAGATTAAACTAAAACTCGTGCCAGTCTCTCAGGCTGAACCCCCCCATTAGCGTTAGTTTAGATTTAATTAGGATTAATTAGGTCTAACATTAGATAACTAAAATACTAGTAGATAAATTATTAACGCTCACTCTTAGTGATCAACACCATACTTACCAATGAACCTACAATTGATCGGGTACACTGCCTGTTAGTGTTAGTTAATAGGTAAAGTCGGCAAAATATAAATAGTGAAACTTGATAATATAATTACCTATACCCAACGACACACATCAAGTTTTTTGTGCCGCTGCCGGGGAGTGAAATTGTTTAATACTTGTTTATTAGTATTTTAGATTAGATTTTGTAATTTTAGTTTAGTTTGTATTGATTTGTATTTTTGTATTTAGTTGTTTAGTGTTTTTGTATATTTATTTGCTTTTCTGTATTTTTGATTCCTGTTGTTTACCTTATGTTCGAATACCCAATACGGCGTATTCATCCCCTTGAATACGGCGTATCTACTCTTTAAAACTTATACAAAGTATTCGACATCAAACATCAATATGGCGTATCCAGTCTACTGAATACGTCGTATCGATCGTCTGATGTAGCATCAATTTTAATTTTTCGTATTCGGTGTTCGTGTTAGTTTTCTATATTCTCTTTCCTCCGTACTTATCTTACTGATAATTTTCTGATTCTTTTTTAGTAGTTAGAATGGAGAGAATCACAATCGATGAATATTTAGCCATGAAAGATAAGAAGATGGCAAAGCAATGCCTGAATTCATCTTTTGAAAAGCTATGGTGTTTGGCGGATGAGGATGATGAAGAAGAGAGTTATACATTTGACACACATGAATTTCTGGCTATCCAAATTCATGACAACCTTTCATCAAAATTCGCATGGACTGGCGAATCATTGTACTCTACTCTCAATGAAAGATATGATGTTATTGATTGTGATTTTTCACTAAACTGGAATAGTTATTGGCATCTGAAACGCACACTGATGTTCCTGTTTTTTCTTTGGATGCTTTTGAAGAAGAATACAAGATATAATCCAAAGTGTTCAACTTGCTCAAGATTGCTGACGATTTGTTCACTTATGATACACCTCTTGGGATAATTTTTGATGAATTTGGCCGATTAAGTAGCATGGAGGATGATTTGTGTACCTATGAAGTGGGAATTCTTAAGCCTTCTTATTTCCCATATGTCAAACAACGATATAATGACTTGGTAAACGGCAATCTTGATGTTTATGAACCACAAAAATGTTATGATGAATATGAAAGAATGTTTGCTGAAGCTATAATTCTAATTGATGATAGATTGGTAAAACTCATTGACATAACTTTGGAGCAGTGGTTAGACCTTAAATTCAGATATCATAAAAAGGTTGATAAAGAAATCATATAAGGTGTGGTTGGTACATGGTTAATTCGAAGCTATAGGAAGCAAATTGAGGAATATACGGAAATAAAAAGGAGATTGGAGGTAAATGGGATTAACACCGATGTGGAATACGATCCAACTAATGTTAAATTTCCAAAATGGCTAGCTTCCAAATTTAATAACCATAAGACAATTGATTGGTACACAAAGAATGCACTATGGCTTTATTGGAAAAGAGGCGACGATGAAGAAATACTAACTTATGATGAGTTTTTAGATCCTGAAGAGGAGAATTTACGTGAAGATACTGAAATCACCGAAATCTTCAGGATAGAAACAGATATATTCATCTTTGAGACACCTCTATGCACAGAATTCAAGGAGTTCAATCATCTTATTCAGTTTGATATTGATGTGCTCACTAGAGATCTACCAGGATTTAAGACATATGAAGATTATAAAAATTCATAGATCTATGAATGGAATAATGAAGTACCATGGATTAATGAAAAACCATGGTTGGAAGATTGTTGGTATTTAGACGCTTTTTCAACACACATAGTTGCTCATAAACTCATCATGGAGGATCATACCGAGAAAATCCCATGGGAGTTTTGTTCTAATTCTTTATATTTACTGTTTTTCATGTTATATTTATACAACGTGGGCGTTGTATATTTCAAGTGGGGGGAAGAGAATTAGAACGCTACTTGTTCTTATTTTTACAAAAAATATGCCTACTTTATACCTAAATTTTTTTATAAAAAATAGCATTTTTTATAAGATTATTAGTTGCATGACCCACACACATAACCCTTATTTTCATATTGTGAGGATTAAGCCTATTTCGTTTTCCACATTTTACCCAAAAATTTCACAAATATATGAGTGTGCCGATAATTGTAGTAAACTTTAGAACTTGGCTTGATATACTATTCGAGACCACCAAAATGAGTATTATTTTTATAATTAGAGTAACTTGTCCAGATTGATAAATGTCTAGGATTAAACCAAAAAGCCTATTCCATTTACATACATTATGTGTTATTAACTAACTACACTGGTTAGTTAACTCCCGTATAAATCGCTTGTTTACTATCATTTTTAGACTAAGATACCCATAGAAAAACCTTCTGAGTCATTCCTTTCGTTTCTTACATAGCCAAAATATTTTTAGACTAATATGTTTTGCTTGCCATATAGCTAGGTAGGTGTTTCATAAGATCACTAGCTGGTGGGATGTCAATTTTAGAGAGGTTTCTTCGTATAAGGAATGGTTAGAGTGGCTTTTGAATCTTCGTCTTCACTATAAGTATAAAAGTTGCTCGAAGGAGTTTGCTATATTATGCGGTGGATTATCTGTAATTTTCGAAACAATAGTATTTTTGTTCAGATCTTCCTACGAAGGCTTCTCTTTTTGAGGATATTGTGTCCCGTTTTTATTGGTGTAGATATAGATGTAGGGCTTCTTTTAGTTGAATTTATTGGCTTAAAAACCCTATTCTTGTAATCTTGTAAGTTTCTAGCTCCTTGCTAGTTTGTTGGGAATTATATTTAAGTTGATAAGACAAAACAAATGAAAGATGAAGAACTTAAAAGACAAAGTAGGAATTCCTCAAAAAATTAAAGATTACAGAAGATTTCCTAGAAGATAATTATAAAAGTTAGGAAGATTTGTTTATTTCCTAATACTTATCCTTTGTAAACCTAATATCTCTATTATATAAAGAGATATAGGTCGTGTTATTTTCTGTGTGTCAAAGATGTAAACACCAGAAAAGTGTGTGTGTGTGTGTGTGTTCTAGGCGTCAAGTTCTCTAAGGAGACGCCTAGGTTTGGTTGGTTTAGCCTCAAGGATCTTTGATTCCTTGTTATAGTTTAGATAACACGTTCTAGATCAAGGTAGAATTGAGGCTTATAGTAGTCATGTATCATAGAAGATAATGATGAAACCTTGTTAGAGTAACATTGATTTGTTCTTATTCCGTTGCATTTTATTATCATTGTTATTTATCCTAGATGAGGTCTAAACAACCTCGAGCTATAAACAATCCAAGAACTATCACGTGTTTAGTTCTATTAGGTGGTATCAGAGCGTCGTGGCTCTCAATCTAGGATCAACAAGGTGTGACACTAAAAAGCGTCGTCTGGATACTTAAAAAAGTATCCTTAAACAGTGGTTACAAGTTAGTACTGCTTGCGTTGATGTTTCTACTGCCAAGAATACACGTAGTTTGTTGGATTTCATTTGACACAACAAGCAGTCGATGCTATGAACAAGAGAAGAAGCAGCAAGTATCAACATGATTGAAGGTACAAAGAAGCAGCAGACATATAAGCTGATAATTGGAAGTATAGATGTTAATGCTGCTCGTTATGTTTTAGTGCTGCCAATGGCAGTTAATACTGCTAGCCTTATCTTTGAAGGTTAGTGCTGCTGCTTATGATTATTAGTGCTGCTTATGTAAGTTAGTGCTGCCAGGAGACGTTAATACTGTCAAGTAACTGGTTAATTAGTGCTGCCAGTTCATGTTAATGCTGCTATCACTAAAGGTTAATGCTGCCAATTTAGACTTAGTGTTGTTAGTATGATTAATACTACTAGTATATTTTTAATGCTACCGGTATTAAATTTAAGCAGTTTTACTATTGTTCGATTAAAAGTAGTTACTACTGCTTGGGCTTAAAAGATACTACTGCTAGCTGTGTTCCATATTGGATAACACACACAGGATTGGATCTCGGTTGGAACAGGATTTTAAATGTTATATGGCTAGTTTTGGGATTTATTGCAAGAATTGGTTACGGAGATGCTTGTTTATTGCTTATTCGAAGCTGAAGTAGAAGTACTTGGGTACGTGCTCTTATCATATCTCAAATGGCTTACAACATTTGGAGGTAACTTGTTTGTGTTTTTAATGTTGTGACGAAGACTTTTCAAAATCTAGCAAAGGCGTGTGATCTACATTCGGGCCAGCGAAAGAATATCTTGCTATTAAGGAGTATGAGTATGATAATTGGGTGAGAACCAAAGAAAATGTGTCTCGCGTCTACCAAGATATTTTTTGTAAGAAAGATAAAGGGTGGTCCGTGACAAAGACAACTTAGAGCTGAAGGGAGTCTAACTTAAAGACTCTTCAAAAAAACAAAAGTGCTTGCCGGGAGACAACTTGGAATGTAATTTCAATTTTCGTATATAGTTTGTCTGTCCAGTATGTCAATACGGCATATTCAACCCCATAGATACGGCATATTGAATACCCTGGACATGCTATCTTTTATTTTTCAGTACCTTTAAAACTTTATTGTCAAACTTGTCAATACGGCGTATTCAGATTTTTGAATGTTGTGTATTTGACCTCTGACCCATGTTGGATATTTTTTCTACATGTTTCAATATGGCGTATCCAACACCGTGGATACGGCATATTGACTGTACAATACAGTTATCGTTTTTATTTTCTTATTTTAATCGACGTTTATTTGGATATACAATTTCTGTGATTTTCTTTGTGATTTAAACAAAGAAGTACTAAACATGAAGGAAGTGGTGGCATGCATATAATCTGGAATCTTATGTGTGTGTTGGTTATGCTGATATTCAAACGCTATTTCAACACACAAAGTTGCTTATAAACTCATCATAGAGGATCATATCGACTAAATCCCAGGAGAGTTTTCGTTCTAATTCTTTATATTTTCTGTATTTAATTTAAATTTATACAACGTGGGTGTTGTATATCTTAAGTGGGGGAGGAGAATTAGAACGCTACTTGTCCTTATTTTCACAAGAATATGCCTAATTTATGCTTAAATTTAAAACAAATTATCATAATTTTGTAGATTATTAGTTGCATGACCCACAAACATAACCCTTATTTCCGTATTGTAAGGATTAAGCCTATTCCGTTTCTCCCATTTGACTAAAAATTCCACAAATATATGAGTGTGTCGGTGATTGTAGTAAACTTTAGAACTTCGCATGGTATACTATTCGAGACCATCAAAATAAGTTTTTTTGGAGTAACTTGTCCAGATTGGTAAATTTCTAGGATTTAACCAAATAACCTACTTTGTTTACACATATTATGTGATATTAACTAACTACACTGGTTAATTAACCCCCATATAAAACCCTTTTGTTACTCTCATTTTTAGAGTAAGATACCCCTTAAAAAACCTTCTAAGCCATTCCTTTCGTTTCTCACTCCACTAAAATATGTTTCGTGACACCTATACACCTTAGCCTACCCTATAGATTAAAAAGTCTGTGGTTAGTTGCTAGTTTTTTTTGTGTAAAAGTATGTACTTCCGGTGTTCGTGTGCGTATTTTTTATATTTGGTTAGGTCGGGAATCGCACATTGCAATGAGAATGTGAAAGTAGTTTCTTTTATTTTTCGTGTATTTACTACTTTCACTATTATTTTTATTTCTGAGTCATGAGCATTATGGAATTATCATCATGACTTATTATGATCGTGAAGTGGTGAAATTTTTCACCTTTATTCGTTTTCTAGTTGTTAAGAAAAAAATACAAAAATACAAAAAATGTAAGAGAAAAAAAGGAGAGGATTATGAGATAATCAGTTCGTCTAAACTTAACCGATTTTATTATTTATGAGATGATTGATTATTCGTTGGTACGTACTATAAACTAATGATGTATAGTATTGTTGTATATTATTTTAAGTTGGTCGCAGAATTAACCAACTATGTATTTTTTGTATCAAGTGGTAGATATCACCACTATTGTTGTACTATATTATGGATGATCGAAAGTTGGTCGTTACGGGAACGCCAAATAGGTTTGTTTTTATGGATCATTGAGGATGATGATGAAGACATCTTTGAGTCTGATTCGTGTCTACCAAACAAATTGTGAGTTTTTCGTGTTAAAGCGTGAGTTAGTCGGTGATCTGTGTCTTTTTCAAGGTTGTGGTCGGGAAAGTAGCTAGCAACGTTATTGTTTATTGGTTGGACTTAATCTATCTGTTTCATTATTTTTATTTTACACCAATTATATATGTTTCCCATGCCTAATCCCTACCCTATATCATTCTTCATCCTAACCGTTAGTTTACTTGAATGAGGGATTTGAGCAATCTCATGTGTTTCATTCATGGATTTGAATGTGTATGTGTGGTTTTGTCACCCTTGTTGGTGTAATACTATTGGTGAGGATTGTGGAAAACTAGAAGGGGGGTTAAATAGTTTTACCAATTAAAATTTTAGTTTCAAAAACTTTTGGACAATTATTTATTGTATCTAGCAACAAGTAAAGATTTGATGAGCATATAAATAAGAAATACATGCAAAGGATATATACAACACAAGTATTTATAGTGGTTCGGCTACAAGTACTCCTTCCTTGCCCTACTCTACTCTCCGAGTCACCTACTCGAGATTTCATAATCACTATGTCCATAAGCTCCTTATATTGGCGGAGAAGCCTCACAACGTTGCTTACCCATTATCCGGTACTAAGCTAAATACTGAGTCCTAATGTGGAAGAACCAACCCTACATAGCTTACCTTTTATTTGGTACTAAGCTAAAAACCAAGTTCTAACATAGGTAGAACCAACCTCACAACACATAACCGAAATACTATATACTAACCTACTTGTATTTCACCATACACCCTCGACACATAACAAGAATTGATTTGAATGAATGTGATGTATGAAATGATGATCCAAGATCAGTAGTTAGATCTTCATGTGATGAGAGATGCTTGTGACAAGTGAATCTTGAGGCTTGATCCTGTATGCAAAACTCGGTTACATCTTCTCCTATTAAGAAAATCATTAAAACTAAAACATGATATGAAACTTTATCTGAGATCAGAGGTTAGGAAATATAAGAGAGAATGTGTGTGTAAATGGAGGAAAAACAAGAGAAATGGCTTGGTATTTATAGCCAAATTTTGACACTGTAGCATGGTTCCCACAGTTCCCACAGTTCCTTCTCTGTAATGGAACCGGCCAATGTAAAGAGAGAGAATCGGCATTTACTATTCACTGATTCCAGGCGGTTCCTTTTACAGGAAGGTACTGGCCAGTGTTTTCAAAGGGAACTGGCTATCTAACTGAAGATATGAAATTTATGCTTAAAAATCTTATGTAATCTTTAAAGATTTTTCCAAATTTGGATGATGTAATGCATAAGGTAATTTACTCTTTGTTATCTTTATATTACTTATGTAATATAAGATGTAATTAGAGAAATAAAATGTTCAAGACAATTTTGTTTATTTGAAAAATAAAGAGTTAAGATATTTGTTAAAATGTAGAAACTTATTTGTCAAATGTGTGTAAGATACTTTTTGAGATGAAGTATCCATGCTAGTTAAATATGTTAGAGTATAAATGTGTAGTTTAGATTATGCAAAGAAAGAATGATTATCAAATGATGAGAACGATAAATATGAATGAGATGAATGAATATGATATGAGCAATAGATATGATGGATGATGTATGATGATTATTTGACTTAGAAAACTATTGGTTTAAAACATATAAACTTTGTTTTCTACTTCCGATGATTTTATGATTGTCATCAACAAAACACGGATGGATCGTAAAATATAAATAAACGTTTTTACAGCTTATTTGTATTAACAATCTCCCCTTTTTGTTGATGACAAAACATAAACTTATCAGAAGTAAAGTATATAATTTATAAGTTTTAAATTAGCGTTTTTACTTCCTTCTCCAAAATATGCAACGAATAATAATAAAATAATAAAATATATGAGAAGAACCGACGAAAGTCGGATCAAATGATGATTTGAAATGAATCGAATGTTATGCTCCCCCTTGACGAAAGCTCCCCCTTAATGAGGGCATTAAGGAATCCAAATGGATTTTGAATGTGGTGTAGTAATAATAATACATAATATATCAAAGTACAAAGAGATTTACTAAAAATCCTTGAGGACAAAGATTTAAGGTAAAAATCTACAAAAAAATATCCTACGTAAGAAACCGGTAAGTGATTACCGGGTCGTTTTTCCAAAGATTTATGAAATTGAGACTCCTTTTGTTATTTGGACAATGACTTGAATTGATTCAAACTTTTTAGATTAATTTTCTAAATCTACAATTAAAAACAATTAAAGCAAGCAAGAAAAATTATCGACTAAGCAATTTAAAACAAATAACGGTAATTAAAGAAAACGTGACAAATAAGCAAGAATACTAAAATTAAACCCTAAATGCTTTTCTAAACTTTTTCTAATCCTAAATGACTATTTAAAAGTAAAAAGCTAAGGAAATTCTAAACCGAGAGTAATTTAAGCTAAAAACGAAGAAAACGAGAACGGATATGAAAACCCGTTCTTTAAAAAGTGAACTTTCAAAATATTAACCCTAAGAAAGTAAATTTCAACCTAAACCTAGAATATGATAAAAGAAAATTTTATAAAAAAGAAAATTATTTTTTTGATTATTTTTCTATTTTTTATGATTTTTTAAAGTTTTTAACTAAATTAATTCACGAAAAATATTAAACTTTGACTAAAAGTTCTAAGAAAATTCTCAAAAATCACTGAAGTTATAAAGATTGTATGAAAAATAAGTCCTACGAATAAACTAAAAAGATTAAGCCAGGAAAAAGAAAATAAGCACTCGAAGTGCTTATTTTATAAAGAGCTGAAAAAGGTGTTAAAACAATAAACAATGCACCTTGAGACGTAAAAGTCCCAAGGGCGCAGTGTTAGTGGTGTGTGTGTGTTGAGTGCTATGAAAGGGTTGAGGGAGGTCAAGATTGTGAGTTCGAGCCTTGCTCACTCACAATATCCCTCCTTCCCTTTTTTTTATTTTTTTGCTAAAACCTAAAAAGCAAAGTTATTAAGCAGATAAAAATAAGCCACTTTTGTGAAAACAATTTTTTTGAAAGTCACTAATAAGCTAGAAATCAGCTTTAAACAGTTAACACTTTAACTCTTTTTAAACTTTATAAAAAATCAAAGAACAAAATAAGCTTGGAATAAGCTTAAACTTAATAAAATAAGCTATGACTATCCTAACATTACCCTAATAAGCTATTTGGACTAAACTTAAGCTAAAATGACAAGCCATAAGCTGAAAAACACTAATAAGCACTTATTACTAAAATTGTCTACTAAACAGGCATATAGCAACTTTTGAGCTTAATTTTTAATAAGCAAACAGAACCTTATGAAAATCTAACTTATACCTACTTAAAGCTCAGCTTATAAGCTACTTGAAACAACAAACAAAAGACATTTTTAAATTCACTTAAGCATTGAAAAAGCACAATGATAAAGCTACTTATGCTGATTTTTATGTTTTTGGATTTTTAAGAAAAGACTAAATAAGCTAAATATTGAACTGAATAAGCTATGCTATTCTGAAAATTAACCTAATAAGCTAGATTTAACAGGAATTAAGCTAAATCTACAAGCTATAAGCTAAAAATTCTCAAATAAGCATTTTGGTAAAAACTGTTAGTTCCCTAAGGGCAACTTTAAGCTTATTTCTAGATAAGCAAATGGAACCTTATGCCTATAAGCCCTATACCTACTTAAACATTGGCCAAAAAGCTACTAGAAACAGGTCTTAAAAAATATTTTGAAAATCAAATGGACAAAGAAAAAACTATTTGAAAACAACTTATTTACTCAGCTCATGCTGAGTGAACGAACATTTGGTTTTTCAAAAGACAAAATGCTGAATTTAAGCTTAAAAACAGATAGCTTAATGAACTTTTAAAAGCAAAATAAGCTGAAATAGATC
>BQNB010121788.1:4100-15281 GCA_026074375.1 Tanacetum coccineum
TCCTAGATATCGTACAAACTACAAGGACTAATTCTGCCGAAACCCTAACTAATTTTAACTTTACAATACTTTAAACCAAAAATAAAAGGTGATAGAATACCCAGGGACTAATTCTACCAATACCTAAATCATAGGAGTATAAATGGAAGCGGTTTGCCAACCGGTCAAACCTTCTTTTTTCCTAATCAAACATAAAACACACACACATACTAAACGCAAACCGCCACCAACACTGTAGCAACTTCAATCTTCAAAATCTATGATTTTTCTTGCTAAGGTAACACTTAAAACATGTTCTTTATCAATTGATCAGTCTCTAGGTTAAATGAATTGTTTTAAAACACATTTAAACATTGTAAATCACTAGAAAACTACTTAGAGTTTTTTTGAAAATTAAATGTTGTTTGAAAATGATGATTGGTAGCTGGGATAGGTGCGTTTAGGCATGTTTAGCACTCATTCATCACTGTTTTTGAATAAATCAAACACATTTTTGTGTTAAGATTGACTTTACATGCGTTTTTGATCTAAAGTGTAATAGGGTGTTTGGTATTATGTTTTAAGTGCTAGGATTAGTCCATAGGGTTGAGATGATGATGTTTTGATGTTTGATTTCATTCCCTAATCTCTTGTGAGCATGACTTAATAATTTTTGCATGAAGTTTGACTTTCGAAAGTCAAAAGCCGTTTGGTTGTTGTTGAAAACAGTTTGCATGCACTTGTTTGTGATTATGAGTTCATTGGTGTGATTTTCAATGAATTCGTGGCTTAGATAGTAGTGTAAGGCTCAATTATGATGTAATGTGAAGGTTTAGGTTGTTAAAATTGATTGCTAGGAGATTAAGATGAAATTAGATGCCTTAGATCATGTTTGTAGTTAACCAAAATGTTAGAAAATTGTGTTTAAGGTTGCTGCTCAAAGCAGCGGTTTGCTTAGAAAATTCTAAGCAGCGATTTGCCTTTTGATATTCATGCTAGCGGTTTGCCATGGTCACTCTAAGTAGTGGTTTGCATGTATCTCTAGGTAGCGGTTTGATTATCTATGAATATTTTAATAATACAGGGAAACCGCCGTATGCTTTTTAGCATGGCAGAGGTTTGGTAAAATATACTTTTATTATTAAAATAATCAAACCTCTATTTCGAATTTTTCTAAAATGGCAGTGGTTTGATTAAAATGAATAAAATATTCAGAGCAGTTTGGTCGAAGTGGTTTGATTAAAATGAATAAAATATTCATAGCGGTTTGGTCACAGCGATTTTAAGGATGAATATCATTGTTTATATTAATAATATTTTATTCATAGCGGTTTGTCAATCATCATTTCTCAACGGTTTGCCCAAACCACCATGTGGCGGTTTGGTGAAACGCTTAGCAGCGGTTTACTCAAACCACTATATGGCGGTTTGGTAACTTGATACACGGTAGTTTACCTAAACCACCATATGGCGGTTTGCTAAACTGCTGGGCAGCGGTTTGGGCCAAACTCCTATGACTTAGCCCATTAAGCCGATTAACCACTTAAGGCCCACTCCAAAGGCCCAATTACATAACTAATTCCCATCCGAGCATAGTTAACTTATGACTGAGCTTGGCGGATACTTTTTGGACCTTAATCAAGGTTGACCACTGTAGACTATTGGAGTGACTAAAGCCAATGACCAATGACTCAATGTGAAATATCTCATCAAACCTGAGTTAATCATAACCTAATCAAACATGGTATGGCAAATCATAAACAAGGCTAACATTCTCGTCTAACATCAAATATCTGCTACTTTGTGTATCTTTGTTGATATTCTTAAGCAGATAAGATGGCTGAAGAGAATGTTCCCGCTCCTGCTTTTACAAGGTCTGACGAACAGATTCTTCCTTTCAACGCATGGTTACCTGTTGGAAAGGGGAATCTTCTTTTGGATCTACAAAAAGTAAAAGAATCATATCTTCTGCATCTTAGTTGACATTCTCTAGAACATAAATTTCTTCAAAGCATTCACTACATCAGCAAATGTTCTAACTATCTAAATACAGCAATTCTATAATATCCTTGTACAAAATGCAAAGACTAGGGCATACAACTTCCAACTGGACGAACAATGGTTTACGCTTAATGCTGACCTTCTTTGTAAGGCTTTGGAGATTACCCATGTAGACACAACTCATCCATTTGTGTCACCTCTAGCTGGTGACTAGGTTATGGACTTTGTGAATGATATGGGCTACCTAGAAGAAATTCACTTTGTCTCTAAGATGCATGTGAACAATCTATATCAGCAGTGGAAAGCTATTATGTCTCTAATCAACCAGTTCTTAACCGGCAAGACTTCTGGCAGTGACAAACCCTGACACCCTATTCTTCAAACGTTGTGGGGTATTGTCACAAGATCCAATGTTGACTATGCAGAACTTCTGTGGGAAGATTTTGTACAAGTTATCCAAATTTTCTTTGCTCATCGGGCCAACCTTAATATTCCTACCAAGAAAACAATGCCTCACGTCATTCCTTACTGCTGGTTCACAAAGCTTATAATATATTATCTGGGTAGTGAACATAACATTCATAGAAGACCTAGGTCTCCTGTTCACGTTACGGGAGATGACTTTCTTTTTAGAAATCTCAAGTTCGTCCCCAAAAGCGAAAAGGATGATGTTTTGGGAAAGCATATTCCAAAAGAGTTGATTACGGAAGCCATTCAAAATTCACCATACTACCAGCAATACTTGGAAATGGTTGCTCGTAAACCCACAACAAAAAAAGGGTGAACAGAAGAAGACAACTTCTAAAGCTAACAAGCCCAAAAATCCTGCACCTGCAAAACAGCCTACTCTTGCTGAACAAACAAAGACAGTGAAAGAGAAAACATCTAAGCTGAAGAATACAAGTAATCTTTGATATGAAATAGGAAGGAACTTAGAGAGAGAAAGTGGAAGGATGGATGTATTCTAGAGAGAGAAAGTAAGAAACATATAATTCATTAGCAAAGTGAGAATACAAAACCAACCAACACCCTCTCCAAAGCATGGAGAGGGTATTTATACATGAGATGTGGCCGGCCATGGACCTAGATAGGCTTTCCATGGGCCTTGGGCCATATTAGATTACTTTATTTGACATATGATTAACTACGGGCTAAGACTAAAACATATTGGAAGTGATCGATACTTTTCTTGTTTCTAACAGTTTTTGGCATCTAAATAAAACATAGATGCTATAAATTCCCTGCTTGGATGTAAATATCCTTTAGTCCTTCCTGCACTCTTCTTTATCCATTCTTCTGCCAATATAGTAGTACCTCTACTATATAAACTAGAATTGGTACTAAATTTATGTCTTCTTCAACTTTAAATCTTCATGTGCTAAAACCATATTTGTCTTCCATTCTTTGCTCCACTTGTAATATCACCATCTTAGCTTCTTCTACACGTAACATGCATAATCATAAAACACCTCAAAGTAGCATATATAGAAGATAAAAATTATGCATAATTAAGCAATTAACACATCATGAGGTGTATGTAAAATGTTAGCCATGGGAGGTGGTCATAGGTTTTTCTCTATTTATGTGAATGGTTGTAGAAAATATGGGCGGGTGAACGGGAAAGGAATGAATATAGAAGGTGTACTAGTGCAGTTGAAAACCATAAACGTCGGGGACCAAACTTATAGATAACCTTATTTTATTTATAGAACAGTACAAGTGAATATATGTCCAAAAAAGTCAAAGATAGTTTACCTTACACCCTATTTAAGACTAGTGTAAACTGTTATCAAATTAAAGCAGTATTGCAGTCATCCACGCTAACATGGATTCACCACCAAATGATGAATGGGAACAAGCCCTTGATATAAGCGATTCTGATCTTCAACTAACCCCCGTCATCCGTCCTAGCAACAACCCTCACACTAGACAACCACAACCACCCAAACACTGTTTTCATTTAAAAATCCTCAAGTTGATAATTGTGTTGTGAAGCCTATTAGGATAATACCAGGTCCTGCTAGTATTGTTCAAATGGACAAGCTCCATAAAATAGCTGATACTCGAGAAGGTGGGGAAGAATCAGTAATGTTTACACAAGAGTATATTAGAAAAGTTATTGAGGATGTGGGTGAGGATGATGATTTTATGCATGCGTCGTGACTTATCATAGTTGAGTATGTCAATGTTGATGGAGGGATCGTGACTGGGTGTTTTGGAAATGTCAAGAAATTTCTCAAGAATGGGAAACTTGAACAAGTTGTTGCACTTATCAAGTCTTGTACTCCGAATGCGTTGAGAGATCTCAGAGTAACACTCAAAGAACTTTCTGGTATAATCTCTGGTACTATTCATTACAAAGTGCTTATAAAGGATAGGTTTGCAAAGGCAATTACCGTAGGAGCAGCTTTAATACTTCATAACGTTTCTGTCTTTTCTCCTAAGCAATCAACTCATCACTATCTTAACATTACAAAGAAAAACATGGTGAAAGTATTCCACAAGGATGGTGGGTCTTCATAGTTTGTATGCTCTATTCTTAATGTTGCAAAGAGTATTTGTTGACTTTGGCATGTCTTAGTAACTCAAATATCTTTCTTCAAATTATTGTATACAAATTGTTAACTTATCAAGACTATGCTTTTATAAATATGGCACAACATTAGTGCAACTGCAAATGCATGCATAAGAAAACAAACACCAACATTAAAAACAAATAAAACTTACTAAACAAACAACAACTTACTAAACAAACACCAATATCATTCATCATCTGGATACACATGACATAACAAGATCTAGTGGTCTAAAACTTAAACATCTAACTTGAAAAAACACAACTTACGGAACAAACAACAACTTAGAAAACAAAAACCAACATCATTCATCATCTGGATATTTTTTCACCGCCTTTTTGAAAAAATAAGAAACTATATCTCTCAAATCATCAGCAATCTTTTCTGCCTATTCCCTTTTTCATCAATGTACCAAACGATGTCATTCAGCTTTTTTTTTGAAGACCCTCGCTTAACATTACCATGATTTCTTTAGCCATAGGTGAAATCTTCTTAAAAATCAAGTCTTCTTCGTCAACCATGGGAAACTTACCGTTATCACTTACTGCCAACATGTTTTGAGTTATTAAGTTTGCTAGGTGAGAATCATAGGGTGAAATACAGTGTGTAGCAATGGTAAATCTGGTATCAATTTAAATACTTGGGGCTGAGGGTCCAATGGTGTATCTGGGTTTGACGGTCCAATGGTGTAATTGGGTTTCAGGGACTAATCGTGTAAGGAAAACCACAATTCTTCATTTTCCCGCCAAGAGACTAGCCCCTTTTTTTGCCAATAAAAATATGGAACGTAGTTACAGGTGTAACAATAACAATCACTGTTAAATAGGGGCCAAACGGGTAAACGCGGTTATAATATCAAGGACCAACTGTGTATAAACTCTCATGATACTGACATGTTTTTGCAACTAAATTATGACTTTGACTTATTTGGCAATTAAGTAGACTATGGAACATAGTAACACATGTAACAAATAACATTCACTGTTATATAGGGACCAAACAAGCAAACCTGGTTTCCACATCAAGCTGTGTATAACCTCTCATGCTACTTATATGGTTTTGCAAACAGGTAAAACTGGTTTTCACATCATGGACCAACTGTGTATAACCTCTCATGCTACTGAGTTGTTTTTCCAGAATAATTAAAATAGGTCACAAACAACTTAAATCAGTTTTAAACAAGTGAAATTATCTATTTGCCACATAAGTAGACTTTTATGTTTGCCTGTAAAAGTACTTAGACAGTTCCCATAGATGTGAACTATGATGTTTGCCACTTATGTCGACTTGGATTACTGACATTCTCTATTGAAAGCTATTAGTTTTTTGAATTATATAAAAGACCATTCACGTGCACCATCTGCTACACTTGACTATGTTGGTATACCATCACCCATTTATCTTCCATATACATTCCTTGTTTCAGTCACTGGTACTTGAGAATTGGTTGAAGGTTGACTTGCAGGTTGAGTGGGAATTATATTTTGTAGACTAATTCTTTTGGTTTGTACTTTTCTCTTTACCTTAACTTCCACACCAACACCTGCACTACCTGCACCACATGCACCACCTGCACCACCTGCACAATCAGCAACAAACAAGCCTATAACAGCACCAACACCTGATCTACCTAAACCATTTTGACCAGCTATAGGTTCTTCTTGTTGTGCTTGCCTAGATGCACTACCAGTGGCTTCTGCATTGTTGCCACCTATATTAAAAAAGACCTTTTAAACTGTTCCATGCTATTTAGATCAAAGACACATCTAAAACTTGAAGCTCAAATAACTACCTGTTGTTGCCTTTCGACCTTATCCTTTGCATGTTGCCTTATTGTGTCCAATGTTTCCGCATGATTGACATGTAATGGTTCTTCATTTCTTGCTCAGTTTACCATTTTTCACAAATGATTCATCCTCAAGTTTGGACCTCTTTCTTTTCTTCCTTGGTCTGCCTACCTAGACATAATGCTTTGGTGGCAAAAGTGTTGTTGGACATGTGGACTTCTCCTAGTAATAATTGGTCATGTTAATAGGTTATACCATGTGAGAGTATGTTTCCCTCCATGTAGTCAACCAATAACAAGGATTTGCCCATGCTTCTATGGGTGGTGCCACCCAGTCATTTAGAGCTATATTCCAACATGCTGCAACAACATGCTTATAAGGAATCCCTGTCAATTCTCATTTCCTACATGAACATGTCTTAGTCACTACATCCACAACACATTGATCACCAAGTGAACTTGAGACTTGATACTTATTTGCTCCATTCCATTGCACTTTTATCAAATGAGCTTCTTTCTTGATGGATTCCATGACTCTAGTTGTGGCAGGGGTCAAAGGACCAGTACATTTATCAATAACACTTTGTACATTCATTATTCTCTTTATGCAATACTCTCTGATGTACTCTAATAGTGTAATCATTGGCTTGTCCTACCTTCAACTATTTTACCATTAAAGACCTTACAAATGTTGTTGAGCAATAAATCATATTTGGCTCTACCTAAAATTCATAAATATAAATGTATTGAGTGCTATACAAGTCTACCTAATAGTCATAAATATCAAAGCATTACACTGTTAGTCCTTGAATTTATGTGTTACCTGAAAAATGAGATCTAGCCTAATGTTCTAGTGGTATCTTGTTCAACCATTCATGTGCCTTGGGATTCGTCTTCTTAAGCTCCAACATACACTTTTCAAACTCCTTAACACTTGTAGCAGATGCAGATCTCCACAATAAATCCTTGTATGCTTGTCCACACCATCCCTTCTCAATATTTTCATGTATGTGTTGTAAGCAATATATGTGTTATGCACTGGGGAACACAATTTTAACGGCTAGAATGATACCCTGCATGAACCAATTCATTAATCAATTACTAATTCATATAATTTAGTAGTTAAGAATTCAACAAGTGAAGCATAATATTAACCTTTTGTCTATCACTGATGAATGTGAAATTTGAATTAGGATGCAGATCGATGTCATCACCCAAACACTGTAAGAAACAGCACCATGAACTCTTACTTTCAGCTTCAACCAAGGCATAAGAAAATGGGTAAATTCTATTGTTTGAATCAAATCCAATAGCTGCCAATACTTGGCCTGAAAATGGCCCCTTTATTATAGCACTATCTAAGCCTAACATGTCTCTTTTGCAAGCCCAAAAACCCAGTTTTAATGCTCCCAAGCAAACATATATTCTCTGAAACACTCTAGTAGGCAAAGAAGGATTAGTATTCCTTTCAACTACAATTTTGACAGTGGTATTAGGGTTTGTAGACTGTAACTCAACAACATAGTCTTTAAGCATAGAATACTACAAAATGTGATCTCCTATAATCTCTCTTTCAGCTTTAGCTTTAGCTCTGAAAGCTTTGCTCATAGTTATCTAAAGCTCTAAGTCACGTTGGAGCTGGTCTTGAACTGCCTTAACTGGGATCTATAGATTAAACCTAACTTGATCAAATATCTTCTCAGACAAAAATTTATAGTGCATTGTTTGATTTCCCTGGATTGAAGGCATTTGTGTGTATCTCTGTGTGTCCACACCACCTAATTTTTTGTGTGGTTGTCTTTTCCTACATACAAGACCCAATGGCAGAGATCCCCTTTATCATGTGCATCTAAAGCAGTAGAACATGCTTGACTGTGATCATTGGTACATGTATTCTTCCTTTTTTTACTCCTAGTACTTGGGGCACTTGATCCACCAGGCCTAGCTTCCATTCTATGATTTGTGCCAGTTGATCCAGTTCTTGTGACATTGTAAATACTAACACTTTTCCATCACATCTTGTTCTTACCCTGACACTGTCATTCTTATACAACTTCAAATTTCTTTTGCTTTTAATGAAATGTAGGTAGACTTTGTCCTTAGCCTCTTTTGCAGTAGTAAATTTTTGCCTAGTGTAAAATGAGTACTTCCATTAACCACTATCATTTATAACACCTTATATTTCTTTGCTTAATTCAGCTAACCTTTTTCTCCTATAATTACTTGTTTCATCGTCATTAGCAGGGTCACTATCAAAACCATCTGCATTGATAACATCCACATCCTCTTCTTCTAAATCATCATCTAGGACTAGATTAGTGACACCAATATTGTCAAAAGGAACATACATGCTAATACCAAACAAATGCACGTCAACATCAGGCTCTACAATTTCTTTTTCTTCATCTACCAAAAAATCATCATCATCATCATTTGTACCTGCCTCTTCACTAGACTGAACATCATATTGACTTTTATATACAGTATCTAACCCTTCAACATCAAAGAAGATGTGTCCATCACCAGAGCTGATTCATCTTCCTAACCATTACCCTATTCAACATCGTCCTGACCATTACCCTGTTTAGCATCTTCCCTAGAAATCATATAATCTTCAACTATAACCTCTTCCAAAATAGGTACCTGAGTTCTAACCTCTTCCACAATAGGTTCCTGAGTTCTAACCTTCCACAATAGGTTCCTGAGTTCTACCAATATCTGGTTCCTCAGACACAGGAAGCTGAGCTTGTGTTTTAATTTGGGAAACATTTAGGTCAAGAGGTTCATTTAAGTTCAAGTCCAAGTCTTCAACTCCAAAAGATTCATCATGACTTAACCTAGAACTTTCTATAACACTCCTCTCAACATCACCAAAGCCTGACTCTCCATCCAATTCAGTTTCCTCAAATGATAGTTGCCTCATCACATCTTCTATAACCTGACTAGGACTTGCTTGTTGTGAGACAAAACTCAGGTTTATGTTACTAAGCTGTGATTGTATTGTTGGAAGAACATGGTCTTGTGTGTCAATCCTTTGTACACTACTAAACTGTGTATATGTGATGACAAACTCATCAGTAGGAGGGGTTAACATACAATGAGGCATACACCTAGGTGTAACGGACTCACAAACAGAATCCTTACAAGGCGTGCTAAAATCATGTTGGGAAAAAGACCTAGGTGTGACACAGTCAAAAACAAGTTCCTTAGTTAGTTCACTAGAATCATGCCATGTCAACAACAACATCTTTTTAGATCTATGTTTAATGCTACCAGGCTCATCAGTAATATCTTATATTGTTGCCCTAACCCGTGGCGGTTGCCTTCGGTAAGAGTCTACAGCCGTAACACTATGTTCTATATAGACCTCAATCAACTTAAAACTTCTAACAAGGGTAGCCACACAACGGACATCCTCCTCACATGCCAAAGCATACAACCCTTCATCTAGACTAGTCAGTGGTCTAAGATAATTATAAAACAGGGGCTCAAACTCATTTGTATAACCTAATTGAAGAACCATCATGTTCAGCGCAATGACACTAAACAGATTGATATCGATCATATCATATATGTCGACATGACACTCGACATACATTCTGCCTGGATACCTTCAAAATTTTCCACTATGATGTATTCGAATCGAAAACATATTGGGTGCATTCTCTGAAAATCAAAATCAAAACCTCACTTCATTAATCGACAATAAAACAACTAAAAAACACTACATTTGTAAAAATTTAAACTTTAAGCAAAATGGCTTCAAATCATTACCATATGCCGATTCGAGTTCTTCAATTAGTTGCTCGGTGGTGCCCGTCCACTTTCTTCTGCGAAGCTTCCATCCTGTTTGGTCCTCTAACACCATTGCATGTAGGGTTTGAATGTAGAAAAATAATGTAGGTCTGCTTTTGTAAGTGATTTGTGAGATAGTAGGAATAGGATTTGGGCGAGAATAATCTTGTGAAATGATAGGGATCAGAGGTGTAAGTGAAGTGAATAGTAAAAAAATGTATTGATGATGTGATGGGAAGTATACAGGTGTAAGAAAAAAAGCCCATGTGTAAGGGACCAACGGTGCAGCAACACACTTTTTATGCGAAATTACCATAATACCCATCACTAACGAAGCGACTTAACGACCGTTCATCCTTTGGGACCAAACACGCACCAAAATGATCATTTCTAGGACCATTTCCACTGATTTTCAAAACGGGAGACTGAACGGGTAAACGGGGCTGACTATAGGGACCAACGGTTCAATTTACCCTAAACTTTATAATCCTAAAAGCTAATTTTTAAAAATAAAAAACAGATTTTTAACTCATACGAAAAACGAACTCGAAAGATTATAGAAACTTTTATACAACTAAAGACACTATTAAAGATCTACCATAAAATATAAAGTTATATTTTTGATTTTTTTGTTATTTTTTATAAATAAAAAACGAAACAGTTTTAATAAAGATAAAAGACATAAATAGTTTTTGATTTTTTAAAAATACTAAATTGATTCTAAAAAAATTTGTAATTTTTTTACAAAAAGAAAATATGTTTTTGGATTTTTGTTTTTTTTTTTTTTAAAAAGGGCGAATGTTTTAAAGACTATTTGCTATTTTTAAAGTAAGTCATATAAAAGGTAAGCTTTTATAAAAAATATGAATACGTGATATTGAGTGTGTGCAATCAAAGTGTATAAAATACACTTGCACAATCTTTTATAAACTCAAAATTTTACATATCGACTTTTTATAAGAGTTTATAAAATAAAATAAAAGAGATGAAATTGAGTTATATAAGATTGTGAAAAAACGAGTTTGTCTGCCCGCGCTTCGCTGC
>BQNB010121789.1:0-20397 GCA_026074375.1 Tanacetum coccineum
AATTCTATGATTAATGATGCCATCAAACAATCAGCAGGATACATAGTCTATAAGTCTAAAAGGGAGCAGAGTGAGAAATACAATGATCAAGTAACTTCAAAAGAGCAAAATGTGTCTACACTTGGAAGAGGACGGGGAAAGGGTTATATGTGTTCAGGAACTGGTAACTTAGAAGTTAATGTCTATAACAAGCTGAAGAATGATGTTGTTCCAAAGAGAAGAAGAACAACTACTTTTGCTGACAACATCTTTGAAAATGAAAACGAAGCAGTCTTGCTTGCAAAATCAGTAAGTACTGATGAACTTAGACTTAAAAAACAAGGGACAATGACACTGCTTGTCATTGAGAAAGAAGTTAATAAAGAAGTTAATGAAGCATA
Organism: Tanacetum coccineum; assembly: GCA_026074375.1. NCBI lineage: Eukaryota > Viridiplantae > Streptophyta > Magnoliopsida > Asterales > Asteraceae > Tanacetum > Tanacetum coccineum. Next base: position 381 of record BQNB010121789.1, read on the forward strand.
TGCAGCTGAAAAGGGACAAAAACTTAAAGGTGTTGCAACTATTGATCCTATAGTTCAATCACTTAGAGAATTGCATAAAGGCTCTAAGGCAAGCAAACTTAAGAGTATGAGGCAAGAAATGCTCACAGGTAGAGGAGAAGGGTCTAGCGCTGCACAAGATGACGAATATGAATACTTCTCATACACAGATAGTGATGCAACACTAAGCTTTTCATGGTCAAGTGATGATAACAAGAATGATGATGAAGATTCTGATATGGATATTGATAAAGTTGATTTTGAAGAAGGAGATGACAATGCAGCAGGGTTTGGGGTATTTGTTCATAACAAGACAAAGGAACTACCCAAATTCACACCCATCATTCCCACTATTACTTTTTCATCTATGAAGGATTATACAATGCTCCTTAACGATCCACTTGAAAATGAATTGACAAATTTAATGTGTGGACCAGTCTATATTGAGGCATAAACAACCTTTGTGGGGGCTAACCTAGAGGGAAATCCCAAGGTAACTAGCTTTTTATCAGGTACACCTAAAGTACCATTTGGTACAATGTAGATGTTCAAGCAACTGATTTTATTTTGCAGGAAACTTATGAGGACGTTGTTGATCGACAAATGTCATCTCCACCAGCAACAACAACACATAAACTTACAGCATATCCCTAACACATCTTAATTCAAGCAAAAGCAAAGAAGCTCATGGCAAAGGAAACTCAATTCTAACTTTAAAAAGGCAACTATGCAAAAGTTCAAAGAATATGCTTAAAAGCTGGAAGCTCTCTCAAAGATTAACATACCTGAAGAAATTGAAGAGTTTGTCCAAGCAAAATCAGGCTAGAGATGAACAAGCAATTTCTTAAACATGTTCCAAATGTTGTTGCTGATTTTATCAAGCCACATTTTTAGAAAACCTTGCTCGAAGTCATGAAAAAAAATCAGATAAAGCTCTTCACTACACATAAACTCCCTGATGACCGAAACAGAAATAGAACTATAGATCAAGTTTGTACAAACAGGATGTACCAAATCATTCCTTTGAAATACATGAGATGTATCACATCTAACTCAATATCCTAATGGATTTCGTTTACCTTGATCAAGAAAACTAGATGCACAAGGTACAACGCCATATGAAGAAAAGGGCTCACGATGGATCAGGATCCTCACAATAATCATGAGCGGGAGAAGTGAACAAAAGAAGAAATGAGCGGGTGCGATCTTCTCAATCTTCAAAACCTATGTAATAATCTAAACGCTCCTTTATTACGAAATCAAAATAACAAAATTTGATGCCTAGTGCGTGTTTATATGCAAAGTGCGATTATTTTGACTTAAAAAATAAAACCTATGTAATAATCCAAACGCTCCTTTATTCACTTTCGCTCTACTTAGTGTGTCGAAAAATACATATTAGTTTATATGGTTCGTCAACAATCACGAGTTCATCATGTGTGCATGAAAAATCATTTTAGAATGTATTAAAATACGAGAAAAGATTTTTATTGTAACACCCCCAAATTGGGTCGCAGCGGAATAATGTGTCCGGGAGCGTTACTTCATAGATCAATAGCACAAGATATGAGAATGACCTCTAAAAGAGTCGTTTGAAATACGATACATTGGATTTATTGAAATTGTTTAATACAAAGCACAACGGCTTAAATTGTTCAACATTGAAATGACAAGATTTTAGATCATAACAAATATCCCAAGATGTAATGACTCCAAATCTTTTATGCATGACTCCCCAAAAGAGTATCACCAATGTATCCTTAGCACCTCGTGCCTCATTGACCTGAGAAAACATGCTTTAAAACGTCAACATAAAGTTGGTGAATTCATAGGTTTATGTAAAATGTAATGTAGGACCGCAAGATTTTCCCCGTGATAATGCAACAGATGCAAACATCACAAAATGTAATTACGTTTCCCTAAGCTCATGACACTGAAGCTCGACATGTATGAAATGCAACATAAATTGCCAACATTGCCCGTGATGATGTTCTAACCCGCAACATCCTAAATCCGACATGGTATACGTTCGTTGTCCGGTAAACCGGCACATTGAGCGCTACTCACCCGAACGGGGATGTCAATCCCAAATAGATCTATTTATAACATTCGCGCTCACACAAAGTAATTGACAGTTCATGATAATGGGCTCTGAGGGTTATCGCTACTTAGGCAAACACGTAATCATGTAAAAATGTGTACTTGCGTCCAATCGTAAAACAATGCATGTTTCTCACCCCAAAAGTTGTAATCATTGATATAGTAAAACATGGGGCTATGAACTCACCTCGGTAAAGGAAGTGAATGAAATAAATCAAGCGAATGAAAACGTCACGGATATGACCGAATGCAACCTAATTAATTATAGGTCGTATGAGTACTAAGCACTTGAATAACTAATACCACATATAATTCTATATAGTTACATCACCACCTAAAAGTGTTTGTTAAAAATGGTATACTTGTCCAACAATTCGTTATTTGCCAAAAATACTTGATGTCTTATTTATATAACTCCATTATATAAATGCTTTAATTATTTGAGAAAATAATATTTAAAAACGTTATAAATATCACTTTAGTAAAAACGTCATTTCTCTCTCGTTTTAAATATGTTATTTATATCTGTGGCTTCGTTTTTGAATGTTCTAGTCAAATATCATATTTGCAATATTATAATCACTGATGAACAGTAACTTTAATAATATTTTATAAATTATATAAAACTACTTTTATATAATTAATCGTTGTAACTTAAAAACGTCGTAACTTATTCGTTTTAACCCCGTTTTCATCATTCTTTACATGTATGAGATGTATTATTTTTATAAAGTATAAAATAAAGTATTAATTACTTCGAATGAACAGTAGCATATAAAAGATTAATTAACTCATGTTATACACTTTTAAACTTTATAAAATTATCACAAGTCTTCTAATTTATAAATTAACATTCATGGTGTATAAGTTAAGTCCTCTACATTGTGTCCATCATAATAGGTCCATATTGTCCAAGAAAATTGTCCAACGTATTTATTTACTTATCTAAACTCTATAATTAAATAAATAATCAATACTTAACAAATAATTATATAAATACTCCATTGCTTGTAAATCCTTGTTTTAAACATATTAACATATTTTAAACATTATCTTGTCCATTGTTTCTTACCTTTTTAGAATCCTTACAATATCTACTTTTATAGAAAAATATAAAAGAAATATCTCAGATTCGAAATCATATAGTTTTTATAAACTTAGTTTTATAAAAACACTTTTATACGCATAATCTCGTAAAAATCATAACTCCTTCGTTATTTATCGGATTTTCACGTTTCTTATATGCTTACGATCCTTATGAGATGTATTATTTTTATAAAACATAAAATAAAGTGTCAATTAGTTTGAATGAACAGTAGCATATAAAAGATTAATTAACTCATTTTATACACTTTTAAACTTTATAAAATTATCACAAGTCTTCTATTTTATTGATTAACATCTCTAGTGTGTATATTAGGTCCTTTAATTCGTGCTCTTCATGATGTATCCATATTTTCCAAGGAAAGTGTCCAATACATTTGTTTGAATCCATAAACTTTATAATTAGGTAACTAATCATAACTTAGCTAAAAATTATATAACTTATCCATTAATTATAAGTCCTTGTTATAAACATATCAACATGTTTTAAACATCATCTTAACCATGTTAAAATTATATTTCGTGTATGAACATGCATGTTTATATTTTATAAACTTTATAAAGTATACCTAGGTGATGATATAACCATACACAATCATATAATACATGAACTTTAAAATATTGAAAAGATTAGAGTTTAGGTAACCTTAAATGAGTGCTTGATGAGTGATGAACACAATTTAAACCCTTATGGCTCAACCCTAATTCGAAAACCCTTAGAAGAAAACCCTAATATCTTGAAGAAAACCCTAGCTTCGTGTCACTTGAATAACTCTTGTAAGCAATCAACCAAGACTTTAATGCACCTTAGATATACCCACTTATGATCTTAGACCCCTTGAACAAGTTTGGAATTCAAAATATAAGGGGGATGTGGCTGCTGTTTTGATTCGAGCACAAGAGAGGGAGTGAAGTGAGTTTTTGGCTAGTATTCTTGCTAATGGAAAGTGTGTGTGAGTTCCATACTTTATGAGCACTATTTATAGTGAGACCCAAGCCCTAGAAACCCCTTCTTATCAAACCAACAAAGGTTTTGGGTGTTGAATGGTCTCGACAGATTTGGGTTGTAAAAGAGGAGACAAAGTTGAGTTTAAAACTAATAAGGACATCTAGGTTAGTTTTTATATTAGTTAAGGTTTTAGGTTTAGGAAACATGTTGTTCTCTTTGGAACATTGACATGACTTAGGTTAGTAAGCATGGTTTTTCTTGATGGTTTGCCTTAGCCGTGAGTTTTGGAAGCAAAGAGAGACAAAAGAGTTGTTTAATGTATATTGTACATGTCTAGGGTTAGGGACAAGTGTATGGCTTGTAAGAGGTGAAGTGATAACACTTGCATGCTTGAGATATGTTTTCCTTTCTTGTTCATGGTTTAACCGTGGGTTTAGGATGCAAAAAGGGGACAAAAGAAGTTTTTAAGGCATTAAGTACAATACTACGGTTTACTTATATGTAAGTGTAGGTGTAAGGGACAATGAAGCATGTTCTTAAGGATGTGATGGTTCATGTGCATGCTTGTGTGTCTCTCTTGTGATCTTCCTCTCTTAACCGATTATAACAAAGACCATAAGATCAAAATTGAGTTGCTTTAAGGTTCATGATCCATGGGGTAATGAATATAATTGTTTATACTTGGTAGTGGAGACTTAGGGATTTATTTACATGAGCTTGGTATGTTAATTAGTTAACTTGTGTTTCTCTTCTTCCTTGTGGTTGCACGTGGGTTTTGAGGACACAAAGGGAAGACAAAAGTGGTTCTTTGATCCATTGGTTAACAACTAGTATTGTTTATTCAAGTTAGTGGAGGTTTAGATGATTTAATTTCAAGTGTATGTGTTGTATATGTGAAATTTCATCTAGGGGCTGAAATAGACAAAGGTTTATGAGATTTTTGAGTATTATGGGTATTAGTGGGTATTTGTTGAAGTGTAGGTGGGTTTATGGTTTGCTATGCATGCAAAAGTGTAGTTTTATTGCGTTACGTAAACATTTTACGTAACCAATAAAAATAAAAAGCGTAAAGTTATAAATTATCATCCTAATAACTTTATAATACTTACTTAACGTAAACATTTAGTTTTTTGATGCCCGTTTACGTTGAATGCTCATTTTTTTGTTTACGCGATTTAGCTTAACGGTTAAAAAATTAAAAGTAACTGCGCAAAAAGCCTTAAAATAATTTAATTTGGGGGGGGGAAATAATTGAAGTCTTAATTGTCCTGAAAATGTGAATTGTTACAGTCTCCTCCTGTTAGAAGAGCCTTGTCCCCAAGGCTCAAGTCGCAACACTTGACGAAGGTACGAGTTTAGTGTAGAGGGGCGGATACTTCTTTTGAAATTGGTCTTCACGTTCCCATGTGAAGTCAGGACCTCTCCTCGAGTTCCATCGAACCTTGACAATTGGGATAACGATTTGCTTCTAAACCCGTTTTGGACTTCTTTGTTCCATGATCTCTATGGGGTTCCTCCACAAAACGGAGCTTTGTCATCAACATGAGTCCTTCACAATGGGAACGACTAATGGTTCGTCGGAATAACATTTCTTCAAGTTGGATACATGAAATATATTGTGAACCCTGCTCAATTCTTGGGGAAGCTCAAGCTTGTAAGCAATGGATCCTACCTTTTCCAGCACCTTAAAGGGTCCAACATACCTAGGGTTTAACTTTCCCGTTATGCCAAAAGTGACGACCCTTCCCAGGTGAAAACTTGATCTCATATCCCCTAACTTGAAACTCCATCGGCTTACGCTTTAAATCGGCGTAACACTTTTGTCGGTTATGAGTGGCTTACATTCTTTGCTTGATCTGAATGCCTTCTCAGTTGTCTCTTGGACTATTTCTGGACCGGTGAGTTGAACTTGTCCAACTCTAGCCAACAACAGTTTATTGAACGACACTTTAGACCATAAAGTGCCTCGAACGGTGCAACCTTGATGCTAGCGTGATAACTATTGTTGTAAGAAATCTCAACTAGGGGTAAATGTTTAACCCAACCATTTCCAAAGTCGATCACACAAGCACGTAACATATCCCCGAGAGTTTGGATAGTTCTCTCGCTTTGTCCATCAGTTTGTGGATGGTATGCAGTACTCATATCTAAATTTGTACCCAAAGCCTTCTGAAGTGACCTCCAGAAATTTGATGCGAATCTAGGGTCACGATCATAAATGATCGAGACAGGTATTCCATACCTTGTGACTACCTCCTTTAGGTACATCCTTGCCAACTTCTCTATGGGGTCAGTTTCCCTCATTGGTACGAAGATTGCAGACTTCGTAAGTCGGTCGACAATCACCCAAATGGTGTCGTAGCCTTGCGATGACTTAGGAAGCTTTATGATAAAATCCATTGTGATGTTATCCCACTTCCATTAGGGTATCTCGGGTTGTACCAAAAAACCCAATGGCCTTTAGTGTTCGGCCTTGACCCTAGCACATATCAAACATTTGCTAACATAGGTGGCGATGTCAGCTTTCATATTGGGCCACCAATATAGCTTCTTCATGTCTTGGTACATCTTGTCGGAACCCGGATGGATGGAGTATTTTGATTTGTAGGACTCGTGCATGATCACAGTCCTCAAGTCACCATAACATGGCATCCAACTCCTGCCATTTAAGCATAGGGTTCCGTCGGCACGGGGTTCCAACTTTTCCTTCGGTATATCCTTCCTGATCATACCTCCCACATCTTTGTTATTGAGATTCTCTGGTTTCTGTGCTTCAGTATAAGCATTTAAGATTTGTTTGGGAAGATCCAAACTAATAGTCATAACTAAAGCTCGGACTCTTAATGGTTTAATTCGCTCTTTCCTGCTTAAAGCATCAGCGACAACATTTGCCTTCCTCGGGTGATAACGAATCTCACAATCGTAGTCACTGAGCAACGCTAACCAACGACGTTGCCTCATATTCAACTCCTTTTGGTCTAGTATGTGTTGTAGACTCTTATGATCTGTGAACACCGTACACTTGGTTCCATACAGGTAGTGCCTCCAAATCTTCAGAGCAAACACCACTGCACCAAGTTCCAAATCATGAGTAGTATAATTCTTCTCATGAATCTTCAACTGTCGTGATGCGTAAGCAATCACTTTCTCGTTTGTATCAATACCGCACCCAATCCTTTATGTGATGCATTGCAATAAACAATGAAGTTCTCAGCTCCTTGAGGGAGAGCTAAGATATGTGCGCTACATAACTTATTCTTTAATGTCTGAAAAGCTGCTTCCTGCTTGTCACCCCATTCAAAGGCGACTTTCTTCTGAGTAAGTTTAGTCATCGGCTTAGTAATTTTTGGGTAGTATCCAGCAAGACCTAAAAATTAATGAATCTCCGTTGGTGTTTTAGGAGACGCCCAATCTTTAATATATTCGATCTTGGCATGAATCTACTTGAATCCTTGACAGTCAATCACGGTGAGAAATTGTACCTCAGAAATCCAAAATTCACATTTTGAAAACTTAGCATATAACTCCTCCTTCTTAAGCAGTTCTAGAATTGCCTTAAGGTGTTCTTCATGTTCCTTCTTGTTCTTTGAATAAATTAGTATATCGTCAATAAAGACAATTACAAACTTATCCAAGTATGGTTTGCACACTCGGTTCATGAGGTCCATGAATACCGCAGGTGCATTTGTCAAACCAAATGGCATTACTTGGAACTCGTAATGACCATACCGAGTCCTAAATTCCATCTTCAGAATATCCTCTTCTCGTACTCTAAACTAATAATAACCCGACTGTAAATCTATCTTTGAATAAACACGGGACCCTTGTAGTTGGTCAAATAAGTCATCAATCCTTGGGAGAGGATAACGATTCTTCACCGTTAGTTTATTCAATTCCCGGTAGTCGATGCACATCCGGAACGATCCGTCCTTATTTTTGACAAACAAGACCGGAGCTCCCCAAGGTGAGGAACTGGGTCTTATAAAGCCCTTGTCGGATAGCTCTTGCAGTTGCTCTGACAACTCTTTCATTTCGGAAGGAGCCAATCGATAAGGTGCTCGTGCTACAGGTGCAGCACCAGGTACCAAATCGATCTGGAATTCCACTTGTCGAGTCGGTGGAAGACCCGACAAATCTTTAGGAAATACCTCAGGAAAATCTCGAACGATTGGTACGTCCTCAAGTCGCTTCTCCCCCGACTTGTCTTCAATCTCCTTTGTAGTAACATGTGCCAAAAAGACGTGATGTCCTTTCAACAAATATTTATGAGTTTTGGTGCACGAAATGATGTTCAAACGAGTCCCGTTTCCCCGGCTGCTTCCGTCACCATGGACAATTAGGGTTTCATTTCCCTAGGGAATACGAACGATCTTCTCGGCACAATCAATGACAGCATGGTACTTTGCCAACCAATCCATACCAACTATGACATCGAAACTACCAAGTTCTACGGGCATTAAGTTAATGTTGAAGGGATGATCTAAGAAGTTTAATGTACAACCCCGAATGATAGTGTTTATCCTAATTATTTTCCCGTCGGCTAGTTCAACATCGTAATAATGGTCTAATGTAGTTGGTGTGATATCAATTAGGGAACTAAATGTAGTAGATACAAAACTCCTATCGGCACCAGTATCAAATAGGATAGAAGCATAGCGGTTGTTTAGAAGGAACGTACCCGTAACGACGTTGGAGTCCGGGTTTGTCCCCGCATTGCCCACCACGTACACTTTCGCTGGGGCATTGCCATTCCCACCTTGATTACCACGGTTTTTATTCTTCAACTTCGGGCAGTCTCTCTTGAAATGCCCCTGAACACCACACTCATAGCAAGTGCCAGCATTCTGAGTTGTTTCAGAGTTCCCACGATTGTTATTATTACCATTGGGACCAGAACTCCTACAGTCACGAGCCAGATGGCCGATCTTCTTGCACTTATTACACCTGGGAGCACATGGCCCTTTGTGGTGATAGTTGCATTTTGTACACAAGGGCAATGATCCCGTGTACTCCCTCTTTTCACCAGGCCCAGCAGTGTAAGCCCTTCTAGTGTTCTGCCTCTTGTTTTGTTGTTGGTGCCCCTGATTGTTTCCAGCATTAAACTCTAACTTTCTCTTCTGCTCAGCTTGTCTTTCAGCAATAGTGAGGACTTTTTGATCCATCTGATCGTTAGCAAACTCAATTGCTTTCTCCATCGTCTTGGGTTGATATGACATTACATTTCCCCGAATCATATCAGGAAGTCCACCAACATATTTCTTAACTTCATCTGATTCCTCGTGGAACATCCTTCCACACATTAGTGCAAGCTCTTGAAAACGCAGAGTGTAACTCGCGACATCAGTACCCTTTACTTTTAGGTTCCAGAGCTCAATTTCCAACTTCTTGATTTCACCCCTTGGGCAGTACTTGACTGTCATCATCTTCTTTAGTGCCTTCCAGTCCATAGCATAAGCAACATCTTGAGTAACAGTCTTCATGTGGGAGTTCCACCATGTCAGAGCATTTCCAAGGAAAGTGCAAGTAGCAAACTTAACTTGGTTCTCCACAGCACAGTTGCTGATATGGAACACTGATTCCATCTTCTCAAACCATTGTGACAACACAACCACTCCTTCAGTACCCTTAAAAGAAAGGGGCTTGCAATTTAGAAAATCCTTGTACGTACACTCACGCGGAGCGCGTACTGTTCCTCTAATTCTAGTGTCAGAATTGTGGCTTCCGTCGCCCTGACCATTAGTGCTATTTCGAAGAGTTTCATGATTAGCAAGTGCCGCAGACACTCTTGCTTTGATTAGCTATTCAACAGCAGCAACTGTCATAGGGGTAGCAGCCGCAACAGCAGCAACAACAGCCCTTGCAGCAGCAGTAGCAGCAACCCTTGCAGTAGCAGAGGATCTTCTTGGCAGCATATTGTTCTAATCACAACAATATAAAACACGTGAGGTTTTTATAAACATCATAACATAACATGGGTATAACATATATATAACAAGATCACATCACACAATGATTATATAACATGACTGAGATCACAACACATAACAGAATTGAGATCGACATAACATAATACAACACATTATATATAACAAGATCACATCACACAGTGATTATATAACATGACTGGGATCACAACACATAACAAAATTGAGATTGACATAACATAATACAACACATCATATATAACTAGAAAACAAACATTATTGTCTGATACAAGAAATGAAAATACAAGTCCTACTGCCATGCTAGCTGGGCATAAAACCCATAATACTTAGCCGTCTAACATAATGATAGCTATGAATACAACATGAGAAGTATAAATCTAGGCAGAACTACCAGCGCCCTCGCGATCATCTGCATGAGTCTGACCTCTAGCCTGAAGTGCATGAATCTGTCCCAATGCTGCTGATAACTGTCCCTGCAGTAATGAAACATGTGTAATCAATGTCGTCATCAGTGACCCCTGTGAGGCGATACGGAAGTCCTGCATCTGTGTGTGAGTCCTATATGCTTGCAGTTCATAATGAACTGTCGAACTCAACCTAACGGAATGTGCCTAAGCCTCTCGGGAAACCAGGGCCTCCTAATCCAATAGTCGTGCAGTCTCATAGTGAAACTGTCCATCCTTGACCAATCCATAGACTCTCTAAAACAACTGAGTCTGTCTATCTTGAGTATCCTCTATCATAGCATAAACATCCTGTGTGTCCTGCTCCTGAACTGCAGCAAGCTCGATCACTTTAGCATTGACCCCCTCGAGGGTCGTCGGTGTTACCTCCTCAACAGCCTCTGTCAGGTCTACCCAAACATCTTTAATCCCATAACCGACCTCCTCGGCTATTTGACGTCTGGTTTCAGCATCCAAAGTGCCGATAAACCCATAGTCTATCTTATGACCTCCAGTAGGTCTAGGAGCAGCAGTCGAACTCTCGCCCACCTCATACCTCAATGTGAGAGAAGTCATACATAACCTCTTACGAGGTGGTAACTCAGCCTCAGGAATGTCCTCCTTACGGTCGACTGGTGGTGGTATGAACAGTGAGGCTGGTAGTGGTGGTAGTGGTGATGATGGTAATGGTAATAATGTGGGTACATGTGGTGGTAAATGTAGTGATGATGATGGAGGTGGTAATGGTGGTGATGGATGTAGTGGATGATGAGTGGATGGTGATGAGGCTCTCAATCTACCCATGGCAGCTCTGAAGCCTGAGGGTGCACGCACATGGTTAGGGCTACCATATGGGTGAGGTACTATAGGAAGTGGTGATGATGGAAGTACAGGTGCAGCTAAACACCTAGCAAGGCGTTCCTCTACAAAGGGTGGTAATAGTGAGATGAGTAGTGATGGTGGTGGTGGTGGTAAGGCAAGAAGTCTCTCGACCTCCTCCTCTGATGGAAAAGGCATAGGTGCCTCGGGTCGGATAGATATCCTAGCAGTGGTACGATATGCCGGTGGTGATGGTGGTGTAGCCGCAGACTCATCGGTCACAAACAGCTTTGTCTCTTTAGAAGAGGGGACGTGATCAACAACGGGTGCAACAATAGAGTTGGCCAGAGCCAGATGCTCCTCCTCCTCCTCCTCTGAAGCCTCCTCCTCCTCGTCGTCATCATTATAGGAGTCATCATTATCGCTGTCACCTCCATCAGCTGGATAGTCTACTGGACCATCCTTAGAGTCCTCATCGGGATTCGAGTCAGCAACGTAGCCTGGAGATAAGGCTATAGGTGAATCAGCAACAACATAAGGCTGATCCTCCACGGGAACCTCCTCATCAGATGGGGCCAAGTACTCGGGGTACTCTGGTCCCGGCATGTAATCTGGCGAGAGCGGTGCCTGCTCTGGCTCCTCAGGGCCAGGAACGTAGTCTGGTGATGCCGGTGCAACCTCCAGTGAGTCAGGCTCCTGGAGTCTGAAGAAGTCCATAGCCCAAGCTAGCGGGTCTTCATGCGATGATATTGACGTATATGTAACCTCAGATGATGCCGAATCCGATGACTAGTAACTAGTTTAAGTAATATTGTAACACTCTCAAATAGAGTTACATTAGTACATATTATTAGACCAATAAATGCAATATACTTAATATCATTACCAAACTCGTATGAGAACCATGCAACATCTAGTATATATCCCCAACTAACGCAAACAAGTGACGTATGAAAGAATATGTCCATAACAATCCCCTTCTTATGGATGCAATGAGTATGCGCACGGTTTATATAGTCACAAAGTAAACAAACATTTGACTTAGGTTCTCTCTACTAACCTTGGCTCTAGAAATGCAATCTGTAACGACCCCCAAATTGGGGTCGGCTTAAGCGGAATAATGTGTCCGATAGCGTTTAACTTCTTTAGATCAATAGCACAAACATATGAGAACGACTCTAAAAGAGTCGTTTGAACATACATACCTGGATTTATTAGACCTGTTATTAGATACACAAGCCCAAACGGCTTCTACACAGTTCAACATTGAAATAACAAGCTTTTCAGATCAATAACAATACATCCCACGATGTAATGACTCAAAGCTTTTAATGCCTGACTCCCAAAAGAGTATCCCCATGTTCTCCTAGCACCTCGAGCCTCATTGAACCTAGAAAAACATGCTTTAAAACGTACCAACATAAAGTTTGGTGAATTCATAGGTTATGTAAAAATGTAATGTAGGACCGCAAGAATTCTTTCCCCCGTGATAAATGCATACAGATGCAAACATAACAAAATGTAATTACGTTTTCCCAAAGAGCAGACACTGTACTCGACATGTAATGAAATTTCAATATAAAAATGCCAATACAATTGCCCGGAAATGTCAAATACCCGCAACATCTAAACACCGACATGGTATAACACAAGTCCTTTCCTGATAACAAGGCAACCAGGGAGCGCTACTTTTCCCGAAAACGGGATGTGTCAATTTCCCCAAATAGATCAGTTTATTTATAACATCGCGCTCACACAAAGTAATTGACAGAATCATGATAATGAAACAGAGGTTATCGCTACTTAGCCAAACACGTAAATCATGACAAAATGTACACGTTGCGTCCAATCGTAAACACAATGCATTGATTCTTCACATGCCCAAATGTTGTAAAATATCATTGCTATAGTATCACACATATGGGGCTATGAACTCACTCTCGGTAAAAGGACGTGAATGGAATGAATCATGTGAATAAATCCGACCAGCCGAAATCTGAGTGCCAACCTAATCACGGATATGACTGTATGCAACCTAATTAAATATAGGTCGTATAAGTACCATGTACTTTGAATATCTAATACCACATATAATTCTATATAGTTACATCACCACCTAAAAGTGTTTGTAAAAATGGTATATGATGTAAAGTTTTAACACACGTAAAATTATATATATATATATATATATAATATAATACTTTAAAAGAGTAATTAAGAAAATTACCAAGTTACCCTTGATAAAATTCACTCTCAAAAATATATATAATATAATATGTAATACGTATATTTAACCGGGTAAGTATGATCACCCGGGTCGTTTCCCCAATGACTAGTGAAATTGAAACCACGTTTTAGTTCGGATTATGATTTGAATGAAGCAAAGATATTTGATAAGCTATCACTACTAAATAAAAAAAACAACAATTCCAAAATTTAAAAACGCGAAACGGGACACTAAATCTAAAGCCAAAAACCTAGATTCTACAAAATTAAACCTAATTTCTATTTTTCCTTTAAAATGTATTCTAATTGACTAAAAACGAAGTTTTAAAAAAACTAGAACGAAAACGGAGTTAAAACGAGAGATAAAAATTAAAATTGAGATCGGGAATGAAAACCCGTTCTTTAAAAAGTGAATTTTTGCAAAATAGACCCTACGAAAGTGAAACTAATTTTCCTACAAACTTTATATAAAAAGAAAATTTTATAAAAAAGATTTTTATTTTTCTGATTATTTTTCTATTTTTTATGGTTTTTTAAAGTTTTTAAAGTAAATAAAAGATTAAAAATACTAAACTTATAGTAAAAATTCTAGAAAAAATACGGAAAATAGCTTAAGCTATAAGAAACCTAGGAAAAATAAGCTCAAAGTTGTAGCTTATAAAATAAGCCACGAAATAAGCTTGACAGCTTATTTGGCTTATAAAACCAAAATGAGTATAAGTATTTAATTAAAGGAAAGATGAGCGGATGAGCTATTGAAGCAACTGGTTAACACGTTGGGTCTATAACAGGAAGGTCGTGGGTTCGAGGTAGGCACACCCCACTTTTTGTACTTTTTTTAATTTTTACCTTTTTGAAAAACTAAATACTAAGGTTTATAGAAGACACAAAAATAAGCTACTTTAATAAAGGAAACATAAGCTAAAACTAACTTATAAGCTCAAAAACAGCTTATATAAGCTGCTGTCACAGTAAGTGGGCTTTTGGGCTTATTTTCACTAAAAAGCTTGTAGCAAGCTTATTTTAAGCTTAATTCTAAAAAGAAAAAGTGTTCTAAAAAGCTTATAAGAGGCTTAATCTAAAAATGAAAAGAAATCTAAGCTTACAACACTAGAAAACAACTGAAAGTGATGATGAAGATGCTAAACTTAGTAGGACACTTAAATGCACAAAATCCAATTAAGCTAAAAAAACTCAATAAACAAATTTAAACTACAAGCTTTTGGAAACTAATAAATCTACTTAGCCACTATCTATTTAAGCTATAAAATCTACTTCTATAAGCTAGAATTCGAAATTTTAAGAAACTAACTTTCTACTTACTGTTTTTGGCTTTTTTGATTTTTTATGATTTTGACAGCAACATTAAGCTAGATAAATAAGCTAGAAAATGAAATTTAAGTCCTATTTTAAATTGAGCTATACCTAGACTAGGAAATACTAAAAGATGAGCTCTTAAAACCTAACTTTGCTGACTTAATTTGGGGCTTAAGTGTCAGCAGTACTAAGTGATTTAGTACTACTGATGCACTTTGCACAAGTGCAAAGCTATAGTGCAGGTTACCTAAAGGGTAAACCTGCACTTAGATTCACTCAAATAGAGTGTACAACTATAATGCAAACAAGATCTAAGCCATTGAGGGCTTAGATCAAATTTTCATAAGCTAAAGGTGTGAGACAAATAAGAATCTAAAATGTAAAGTTAACTAACAAGACCTTAATTTCAGATAATGAACTACTTAAAACTAGCTTAATGATCATGAATTAACTACTGAATAAGCAAATATCTAAAAAGATTTGCACAAAAACTTTTGACTTTAGGAGGTCAAACTAGCTTATGCCAAACACCCCTTTACCACTTGACAGCATTTGATTAAGAATCTAAAATGTAAAGTTAACTAACAAGACCTTAATTTCAGATAATGAACTACTTAAAACTCGCTTAATGATCATGAATTAACTACTGAATAAGCAAATATCTAAGATCTACCCTAATTTTCTACTTTATTTTTGGCTTTTTATGACTTTTTGGACAGAAACTGAAAATCAAAGATCTAATATATTTAAGCTAAAGACATATTAATAATAGGAAAAAGAATATTAAACTAAACTCAATTAAGCAACTATAAATCAATTAAGCAAAAATTATAACCTAATAAGCAGTTAAGCAATTCTAATCTAATCAGGCAAATTTAAAGCTAGAAATTAAATTGACATAAAAGTAAATAGAAACTTATTGAAGCTTCAGCTAGAACAGAAGCTTGTGTGCTCTTTAGAGCTTATCTAACATCTCTAGCTTATCAAAATTGATAAGCTAGTATGGGTCCATGAGAGCCCTTCCATGTTTGGCTCTCCTTCCAAAAGTTCAAAGCAAAGGTAATAAGATCTTAAGCTGATTTTAAGGTTATAATATGATTAAGGTAAGATTTAGCTCAAATCAAGAGCTTAAAGACTCTTGAGAGCTTATTAGAGCTTATAATGGCTTATTGAGCTTTAGCTTAATTCAAAATAAGAAAAATGAGAGATTATGAATTAAAAAGATTTAGAAAGATTAAAAACACTTCATTTCATTAATAAAAAGGTTGCTTACAATATTAAAAAGAAATTACAAGATTTAAAGTAAAATTAAGCTAAAAACTATCCTAAAAGCTACGTAGAAAACTAGATAGGAAAAGATGCCGTGTGTGTGAAGTGAGAGTGCTATTTATAGCTGAGCCATGAACCTTCTAGCCCCTTGCCTTCATCAATCATTCACCCTTGATCTCTCATTTATTGTTGATTTCTTTCTTGAGCCGTTGGATTATCTTGTGGACACCTGTGGATTGCCAGCATGTCATTCTTTGATGTGACATGCTGTGCTCGTTCTGTGAGTATATTAGTGCAAAACCCACATATTTTTGTGCTTTCTCCTCTTATACATGATCCTCTCTTATGCGTCTTGGCCAATAGGAGCTTGATTTGACTGATTTGTCCATGATATCTTGATATAGACCACTTGAATAGACGTCCTTGACCCTCAATTTGGAAAAGCCCTATGATTTTGACCTTGGGTAAACACGGGGGAGACGGGTGAACAGTAAAAGGATTTCCCGCCTTTTTTGACAGTTAAAACTGTTGGTCTTTGGTATAATTGCACTTTCAGTCCCTCTCTTTCTTTCCTCTCTTTCTAGTTATAAATAACTTTAGGAAAATGCAAGTTTGGTCCTTGGAGTTTATATAAAAGGAAAGTGGGCTAGGATTTGGGCTTATTAGATCCGGGTAAGGCCCAATTAGAGGAGGGACATTTTTGACTGTTTGTGAGAGTTTTTGAGGACCAACGTGAAATATTTTTGGAGGATTTGTCCTTTGTGTTTGACTTAGTTTGACCAACATGACTGACTTTGATTTTTTCGCAGATTAGACTGAGGCTTGACTTTCTGGCTTCGGCTTTGTACTCTTCTGATTCTCGTGGTTCCGGCTTGCTCGTTTTTTTGACTGTTTTCTTGTGATTTTTGACTTAACCGTACCTGCACACACAAACACAAATACAAGCAAATTTCTTGCCAATTTTTGGTCTAGTTATGGGTTTGAATATGGGCTATTTTAAGCATAAATGGATATGTGTATTCTAACACTTATCAAAAATTCCCCAAAACTAAACGAATGTGTATCCTCACGCATCAATCACATGCCTTTAACCAAATACCCCAAAACTTCCCCAAACTAAAATCCTTGAAAAGTAGCAAAGAGTTTTGTTGAGAGAGCTAAGAACACAAGTTATAAAAACACCCGACTTGGTCCCATTTTTAAAGATTTTTCTCTTTTTATTGATTTTTCTTGATGATTCACTATCTAACTACAACTTATTTCCTTGTGTGTTTGACATAATGTAATTGGTTTTCCATTACCATCATTGGTAAACTTTTTTAGGATCATAGAACAAAAAGCACAAATTAAGTGTCTAAAAGATAACTTCCATCATCCCCGATTTTTTTCCCATTTTCAAAGATTTTTCTCTTTTTATGATTTTTCTTGATAATTAACTACCTAACTACAACTTATTTGTGTTGACATAATGTATTGTTTTCATTACCTCATTGGTAACTTTTAGGATCATAGAACAAAAAGCACAATTAAGTGTCTAAAAGATAACTTCATCATCCCCGATTTTTCACTTTTCCCATGCTAAGCTTAAAAATAAGATCACTGCTAATTACGAACTAAGATGCTAAGACTACTTATAATTACAACTTGTGAATTCCTCTTCCCGACATAAATCATATATTTAGGTGTGTGTGTTCAAATTAATTTAAACCATTAAATCCACATATTTAGATAGATGAAATCCGACCAAGCTTTACACATGGGCCTTTTGGGCAAATATGTTAATCACTTAACAAGATCACATCTCGAAGCAAACAAAAACCCCCTTAGCTAAGACATAGTTGGTTCACTTGTCCCATGAATGACTTTCTTCTCTAGCGATCCCACCGTCATCGGGTAAGTGCTAAGGCTTTTGACACCCCATCCGGAGAATACTAACCGAAACGCATGAACTTCCGATGAAACAACCTTGTAGACTTTTGCAAACCTTAGTTCAAAAGAATACCTTGGTTTTAGAAAATGAAACTTTTACTATTTTATTTCTAACTTTGCAACATTATTATCACTATTTACATTATTAGGCTAGGAATTGGTATTACTTTTCTTTCGACGACACATCGGCCTCGCCTCCGACAAGAGCTCGTGTACTTATTATGATACCAACCCTAAATATACCACCTCCACCCTTTCTTTCGATGTCACATCGGGAGCGAACCGACAAATGCCCACGTACTTTATTGCGATGGAGTTTGTATATTATTTATTAACACTTAAGGATTTATAACTTACATCCTTTCTACACATTTTTTTTGATTAAAAACTATATATTTTTGCAAATAGTAAAAATTTCGTTTTAGAAAACCAAAGTATAAACTTGAACTAAAATTCTTATTTACAAATGATGTTGACTTCATCATTGATAAAGCTTTTTCTCTGAATATGTTGATTAGACTTTTAAGAGCATAACTCTAATTTGTAAAAATTAAAGAGAACACGTATAATTAATCATTTTAAGAACTTCGGGGAAGAAAAACCACAAGTTATTCTTATAAGCCTTTAAGTTTTCCAAATAAACTTTGTTTAGCATCTTAATTCGTAAACAACACTATCATCTCTTATTCTTTGCAATTTAAAATCTCTAATAAAGAAATTCGCAAATACTTAGCCTATATAAAATCCAACTCGACATATTTAAAATCTACTTGAGATTAGCACAAGTCTTCATTTACTAATGATTTCAAGTCTAGCATGTTTAAAGTCTACATGAGACTAGCACAAACTATTATCAATAATTGTTAAGGGAGAAAGCTAGAACTCAACACATTCGATCGGGTTAAAAATTACTTCTTATTCTCACCAACGGAAAACCTACATTCGTGTCTTAACACTTATTTTTTAATCAACTACTAATATATTTTTTTTCTTTTTTTTAATTTTTTTTCATTTTTTTTACAAATAAGAACTTAAAATTTTAAAATTTTTGCTATTTTTGTGGGAAAACGGGTACGTGAGAACAAAACAATAAGCAGGCAACATCAAATCGATAGATTCCCTCCCCAAACTAAAACAAAACATTGTCCTCAATGTTTAAGGTCGGGTTCTACGAAAATCTAAGCCGTTTATGAAGTATGCAAAGATAAACGTGAATCGATAAGATGAAAGGATATCGGATCTCCCCAAACTAATTTCAAACAAAGGATAGGAAGCTCGAGTGAAACGGGACACAACACCGAACACGAGAGGCTTCAAAAATTGTTGGTTCAATCCTACAAAAATCACAACAAACAACAAACACAAAGAACGGAAAAGGCTAGCCTCAACACATCACAACACATTAAAAATAGAAAGAAAATAGAAAAGGATAGGCATGGGGTGAACTCCCACGAAGCGGCTTGTTTTTGGTCACCGAGTCGCAAGCTCGACTCGATCCCTGAATTTAATTGTCCTTAGGGAAAGTTTGGAGATCCGGGATAACCAATGGTGGTGTATCCCCTCCATAGTAATGCTTAAGACGATGGCAGTTGACTTTGAAATTTGAACCATCGGGGTGAGACAATTTGGCTGTGCCATAAGGAAAAACTTCGGTAATAGTGAAAGGACCGGACCATCGGGACTTGAGCTTTCCGGAGAAAATCTTTAATCGAGAGTTGAAAAGTAAGATCTGATCACCAACATTGAAGATTCGATTCTTAATCTTTGAGTCATAAAGTTTCTTCGTCTTCTCCTTGTAGATTAATGAATTCTCATAAGCTTAAGTTGGAGCTTTCGATGATCACCCGCGGTTTTGAGATCGAAATTGGCATGCTTAAGAGCCCAATATGCCTTGTGTT